>CAJDSM010036351.1:0-16471 GCA_903981925.1 Ostrea lurida | reverse complement strand
ACTACAACACAGCAGGTATGTTTCTATGACTGTAACACTGTAGGTATGTTTCTATGGCTACATTTGACTACAACACAGAACCTCTGTTTGGGTAGTAAAAGAACTTTTATGAACTTACTCAAAGAATGCAAATTTTCTCAAAATACCCGAAGAATTTATTTTCAGTTGGATAGAATTGTTGCTCTCTTTAGGTACCTGAACATTTTCGTTCTCTCTTTTACCCTCTCTCTAGGTTGTGGTGCTGACTTGACTTTTTCTCTCCCTGTAGGTTGTGGTGCTGACTTGACCAACCCCACAGGAAGTTTCGTCTCCCCTAACTACCCTAATCAGTATTCCCACAATGCCGAGTGTTTCTGGACCATCAGCATCTCCCGCGGAAGCAGGATCCATTTGACCTTTGTGGACTTTAACTTTGAGAACCACGCAACGTGCCAGTATGACTATGTAGAGGTACGATATTACCCACAAGTTGCATCCATTTTTGTATGTGTGTGTATTTGTGTGTAAAATCTGTATATGTACAATCCATTTGTATGTCTGTATGTGTGTTTAAGTCCTTGTGTCATGCATGTTTTGGTTTAATTCTGCGTATTTCCGAATGTTTTCATGTGCGTCTGAATGTATATTTACAATTATGTCCATGCCATGTTTTTGAAACAAAGTGGCACCACAAACATTGAAATTGCTCTTGACCTGAGGATATATCATAATCTTGCCCAAGGTCATTTAGAGAAGGTTAATCTTCAATTAAAAGTAATAAGTTTTTTGTTTGTCCTCACTAGCCTTACTGAATAAATCTCTCCAACTCAAAAGTCTGTGCAGAAATTTTTGTTCTAAGATGCTTTTATACTGATTTGTAGAAATGTGTTTCTTTGGCATAGTTCCCTCAGTTTCAAGTAAACAAGAGGTATGGAGGATCATAGATGAATGTGAAAAATTCTCCCCAATATGCCTTACTTACGTACCAAAAAATTCTGTATGGTGTAGATAGCCTCAGTCAGGAGAGGTTATCTCACTGGGAGTATTTAGATTGTCCATTACAATGTATCACCCCCCCCCCCCTCCATGTGACCCTGCCCACCCTCTAATTATGAGCAAATCTGTTTTACTGTTGTGTTCCATGTGTTCCAGTTCTGGTCTGTAGAGAGTGAACAAATTCAGATCTACACTACAATGATAAAGTACCTAACGATATATACCATTTTCCCAAGAAGGATTTTTAGATATTGACTGGAGTACAGGCCTCTCATTATATGCTGCTCGTGTTTGCATGGTTTTCATTTTATTGTATAGATCCGTGACAGCTCTGCGACCGGCCAGTTACTCGCCCGTTACTGTGGTAACCAGATTCCTGACTTCTTGGACTCACCGTCCAACACGCTGTGGATCAAATTACGCACGGATCACTCGGTGGGCGGGCGGGGTTTCCACGCCTTCTACAGCAGCAGTAAGTCAGAGTGATGCTACGTACGTGTTTACTAGATTTATGTGTACAGGTAGTTTATACTATATCCATGAGGAAGACCCCCTTTGGTGTTAATATTCATTTTGTTGTATTGCTTGTATTTCTACAAAGAAATCAGACATATAGAATATAGATAGTGTTTTAGAAAAGAAATGCGAGATCTGTTTTAATCTAAGGTTTCTAAGTATTACTAATTGTGACTTAGGAAGTTAATTGTTATTAGTCTAGCTTTCTATGAATAAACAGGTGACTTGGTAACTCAACCTTGAGATCAAGAGTTTGAGAGATGGAAGGTTGAATTTAATCTGGAAATAAATAAGTCTGACTGTTAATAATGTATATAGACAGAAAAAAACGGGTCCATGATTTCACTTCAAGAGATCGAGAACTTTGAGAAATCAAGGTCTTAGCCATCAAGAGTCATCTATAATTACCTTGACATGAAATTATGTTGTGCAGTTGATGCTTGTAGTTTCCGTTACATGTATAATGTTTTGCAGTTTGTGACACAACTTTAACGGACTACAGCGGGGTGATAGAGAGTCCGAATTTCCCCAACCCGTACCCCCACAACAGGAACTGTACCTGGATCATCCAGACAACGCTAGGGAACACCATCAACGCCTCATTCTCTCACTTCCAGGTGGAGACCCACTCCTCGTGTACTTACGACCATCTCCAGGTGAGTCATGATCGACTCGTGGTATACAGAGAATAGCATGTTGTTAATAGCATACAGAGAATGGCATATATATTGAGGGATCAGTTCAGTATTTGTTGCAGGCAGATGTTCAGGGTTGATGATGTTGCCATATAGTTCAATTATAGAGTCAAACCCTTGTTATCACGAACTCAATGGGACCATGAAAAAAGTACAAGATATCCATGAATTTGAGATGTCAAGAGTAAAAATACTCAGAAAATAGGTAGCTGGTACCTCCAAATTACTTCGACATAGCCATTGTGTTTGAGATACTGAAGTTCAACTGTATTTTCATCATCAGTTGTTGAACTTTAAATTTTGAAAAAGACCACAAAACTGAATGGTCGATGACATAGCAATGTTTTTGTGTAAGAGAATAGAGGAAGGTGTTTCTCCAAATTAACAAAAATGGGCTTTTTGACACTTAATATCACAGATTATTTTATCAACAAAATATGTTCTCGACAAATTCACAAATTTTGATGCTAATGAAAATTTAATCCACAGTACATGAATTAGATGGGGAACACTCTTTTTTAATTTGGTTTTTTAGTTCATAGAAGCGGACAGTTCAAAAGAGCTTTTCTGATCAAAATTTGTTAGGCTTGACATTAACATTATCATTAGCTATTCACATGATTTACTTCTCTAAAACGTCAGATTCTGAAATGTTTGACGTTAAACTTTTCATCATTTAAATTTTTTAAGAAGTTCAAGTTTGTAAAGAAAGTCATTTCATGATATTACCATAGTTTAGGTATATTAAATTTAGTATTAAGAATTTTTGTTAAATTGAGCAGCGTACAGTAGCTTCAAATATCGTGGTAGAATGAATTAAGAAATTGTCTGAAGATGGAAATATTGTTTTTTTATGTGTAATTCCCTACCACCGTTAATGGACTCGTCTCCTCTAGTTTGGTCTGTTTCCCTATCGTCATTATTACTGATGAATTTAATTTTTTATACTTTGTAGCAAGATTCAGCTAGTTTGTAATGACAGGCGGATCCAGGAATTTGTCGAAAATGGTGTGGTTCCTTTGAAAAAAGTGGCCTTTATAGTTCGCTGGTCTTAAGTATGGGGAAGTTTGTAGAATGACTTGACCAGGGTGGTAGATGAAGGTAATATGTAATCTAGAGCAGCGTTGCTTGATGAAGTTTTGTAAATTGACAGGTTGTGATGAGGTTTTGTAAATTGACAGATTCCGGTGAATGACGTTTGTAAAATTGACAAGGTTCGTCGATGAAGGTTTTTAAATTGACGTTGTGATGAGGTTTTATAAATTGACAGGTTGTGATGAAGTTTTATAAATTGACAGGTTCGTGACGGTAATTCGGTGACTTCGCCCATCATCGGGACGTACTGCGGTAGCGACATCCCGTCCGCCCTCACTTCCTCCTCGGAGTTCCTGTGGTTAAACTTTATCTCGGACTTCTCCATCGCGGGCAACGGATTCCGACTGGAATACATTACTAACGGTAGTTCTCTTATCCACAAGTCATTGTGTTGTCAAGTCAGAAATGAGATGTGCAATTATAATGAATGTCTTTCATTTGTTGTTTGAAGTGTGAAATGAAAACAGTATAGAAAAATAAAGGTATTTATTATGTACCCATCAATGAACTGTGTGTTGATAACTGTAATTCAGAGTGTGATCCGACTTTCCCGGATCACCACATGCGTCGTTTTTCGATTCCCTGTATTCAGTATTCTCTGAACCTGATTGACGTACAATCATTATCGCAACGTTTTTGGTGAAGAATGTCGACTGCGTATATAACAAATCTGTGTGTCACAACATTTATTTTAGCGTATGTTTGTGTATTTTGGATAGATTTGGACACATTTATCTTATATATGTCATTTAATAAGATGGTAAGTGGGGTAATGATTAATAAATTTATCACTTATCTTACGTAAACTTGAATCCGAAGAGTCGGATCAACGGTCTGTTGAAAGGCGCGGATATCAGATCAAACCGACGCTTCGGTCTGTGTGATCATGATGATCCGCTGCCTGTCGAACTTGACATGATCCGTCTTCGGATCAGTTACTGTACGTAATAATATATATATTCAGAGATTATTTTGATTGTGAATTCAGGAAGTCATTTGTTTGAATTTTTGTTTTCTATTTTACTAGATTCTTTGTACTCATCTGAACTTTTTAAGATTTGTTCTTTCGTTTGATATTTCTTATATTACGTTCCATACATGGAAGAACATGGTAGTTCTGTCATGTTCATGTTATAAAATGTCATTTACTTTTAATTTTCAGTTTTTCCCCCTAATGATTTCATGATAGAAATGCAATATAACAAGATCCTCTCATGATGCAAAATTGAGAATTGAATTGAAACAGAAAGTATTTTGTCCATTTTATTCTAAAATTGTCTTTACTAATTTTTAAAAAGTTGCAATTATTTTAATCAGTCTTCCAAGATTTTCCCGGCAGAAGTTTGAATTTAAAGTTATCATATTTAAAGTCTACAGTTACATAAGTAGTTATCAGCTATATTTGGAGGAATTTCATGGAATTTTCAATTGATACATTCTTGAACGACAGGATGGGGGCTTACTTCCACATGAGCACGAACCAGTTCACCAGCCCGAATTATCCGACCCCTACCCCCACAGACGGAGTGTGTGTGGGGATCGAAGTGCCACAGGACAGTCTCATATGAACTCACCATGATCTACGACTTCGACTGGAGAGCTCACACTGAGTGTCGCTTCGACGTTCTAGGAGGTATACATGTTAAGTTTAGAAATTAGGTTACCACCGTTAAATTAGAATGAGGTACTATTAAGTAGAAAATGAGAATTAAGTAACCAGTTAAATGAAAAAATGTCAGTTTATGATATGCCTGATTTCATAGTTCCAAGAGATTTTTCATTATTCATCGGGACGAGGCTCCAGGTCAGAGAGATGGTGGGCAGGCTTATCACTTCATTGTATATTTTTCTATAAAATTCATATGATTTTGAATGATGTTCATGTAGTCAACCTGCAGCTGTGAAAATTTATTCTAGATCTGAAGGCAAAAACAGACAGAATGGGTCAAAGTAACTTCAAGAATACGTGATGTTTGAGCATTATATTTTTCATCGACTTTTGTATTCTAAACTGTTTCAACAGATAATTTCTAGCTCTTGCAATAGATTAGCTTAAGTGTGTATTACACATGTACAAACAGACACCTTGTGCTTTTCCTCGGGCATCTTTACCCCAGAATTAAAGCCTTTCTTTCAATTAATTGAATAGTGTATGTACATTGATATAGCTATTTCTTGTGTCGTGTTGCTCCATTGATCAAAGTGAGGCCTCATACCATAAATTATAAATTTCCTGATCCCCGGGGTAGGACCTGGACTCCAGTGGTATGTAATAATCTTAAAAAAAACAACTTGCATAGAAAATTAGAAAACTGACATTGTATGTTCAGGTTTATGCCTGGTTCGTTGATGCTCAGCACGAGGCTCGGCTCAACTTGTCACAGAGCAGATCGACAGCTTCAAGATTCTTAGTTCTACGGGAATTCATGTACATTCGTGATTCTCCGCAGGCACATAGCCATCACGGAAGGATTCCGAGCGTCATGAAAAGCTGTCACAGGAGTCAATTAATACAGACAGTATATCATTATTCGAGTCAATTGGCATTGGCACAAGCATGGAGGGAAACTTATGGCCCCAAGACATTTGTTTTTAAAAAGATAAAAACTTACTTTGGAACAATTCTAACTGGGCAGAAATTTTTTTCGTGCACCAGGGGTGAAAAATATACCATGGGAACGAGACGCGAATTTTCGCGTATGGTAATTCTAATACTGTCAAACTTACACCAAGTGCTGGTACTGTCAGGTTGGTGTTGTTTAGGTTGGGTGGAAACTTTCAGCACCCCTAGGGACCTTGAATGTCCTAAGAATACCCCCAGAATCTACCCCCACAACACGGACTGTGAGTGGTTGGATTACGTCCGGAAAGCTAAGAACGGTAGTCTGACTTCCAAGATTTTGATTGTAGAGAGCTCATCGACCTGTGATACGACTAATGTGGTCTGTACGTTGTTTTACATCTCCCACCCACATCACACCTCCCCCACATCACGCACATCCCACCCTACCCTCTCGAAATAGGGACGAAACAAAACGTTAGTAATCCCTTAGGATTTTAAGGCATACACCCGCTTGTTACGTTCCTTTCACGTAAAAACAAAGTTATGTTATAGCATGGCTCACATGTCTTGTAATACTTTTTGTATATATGTTTGTACTTCTTTAGTGTGTTTTTAACTTCTTAGACTGTAAAAGGGGAAATATTCAGTATGGGTTTTATTCATTTGTTCAAATTATATTCAATGGTTGAATCTGTTTCAGTGTATTTGGGATATGATTCTAATTCAGTCCCTTTCTACTTGCGAATATTTAAAACATCTTGAAATACTTGCAAGATAAAGATGGCGAATTTTAGCCCCTCAAAATTAAAGCCCTTTAATAACAGTAAGCAGACATGTTGAAATGTTTTTTGGCACGGTGTATGAAAACTTATTTCGTTTATGTAATCCGATTGGATAATGTATGCTTGCTCATTATAATTGATGGTCGTTACCTTTCTCAATTATACTATAAAATGTATGTACATCCTTGATGCAACCTTGTTGTTACCGTGGATAAATTCTGCTATAATATCAACTGAAGACTTTGTTGATTATAAAAGTTGTATGATGGGGCCTATTTACTTATTAACACAACGGGCTGGTGAAAGCCTGCCGGGGACGTCACTTTCTGTTCCTTTCTCTACAGAAGCAGTGGACGTGAAAATGTTACGTCGGATGCAGGTCAGACATATCGCCTTCAGGATGCGGATTTAAAGGCAATATGTGTGACAAGGTAGATTAACAAGGCAAACCTGAAATATTTTTTATGATATTAAAAATACATTTTCCTATGTACATGAAGAGATATTTTGTCTTCATTAGCTTTATTGGAATAAGCATGGTAATTCTGAGAGGCAGTCATTTTTGTGTAAATCTAAATTACGGATCTGTTCCCTCATTGCGAATTTTGTTTTGAGAGAAGTATTTCAGACGCTGAAATGTGTCTTTCTGTTTGTTGTTGGAAAGGTGTGGTGGAATTCTGAATGGAGAGGAAGGACGGAGTCTCATTTCTCCAAATTATCACTAACAACTACGACGGTAAGCGAATAACTGCACCTGGACAATCGTGGGGCACCATTCGGGTAAATACTATGGTCACACATGACATAATCAACTTCCAAACAATGAATGTTACTTTAAAATGTTCGTAGCTATTTTGCCCATTCGTCTTTGCTGTTCATGCTCTTTGGCAGGGCGAGTTGATATTTAACAGTGATTCATAAATAAAGCAAATGAATAGTTTAATTTGACAACAATTTGAGATGTGATCATTGTTCGTTCTCTCACCTTTTCATAATCGCTAAAAGCACATTGAATATATATCAATGTCAAATCATAACAAGATCAAAATGCTACCACACTAGCTGTATAAAGATTCTAGGCACCAAGGGCTTTTTTAAATAGCTCAGATCTTGTTTCTGTGGCCTAATTGCAGCGGTTTTTTCTACTGGTAACAGATGACCAAGATTACTGGACATTCACACACATGGACAATAGAGGCTCTTCTGACATGTGGAAGGATTACATACGAGTACTGAACGAAATGATTGGGAGCCTGAAATCGAACGTACTGCGGCACACACCGATCTCCGATCCTATCACATGCTCGGGCCTCCTCCATTCATTGGTTCAGTTGTGTCTGACAACTCCATACAGAGGTTGGATTTATGGATGTTGTACAACAAGTCATTGTCTACGTAAGTGTAGAAGTCTTTTATTTTGTGCTGGATTGGAACGACATTGCATTGAGTTGTGCTTCATGACTAAACATTAGTCATTGACCAAAAACCAGTATGTTTGAAATTAAAAGTCCTACATTACATCAATTATGAAAAAAGTAAATGTCTTCTGAAATAATTTTTATCTACACTCAAGGTCAAAACGTATTTCCGCACTGCTAATGTTTCACTAATTAATCATAATAATACATATTTTTAGGAGCACTGAGTAATCAATATTATCTACTGCCGTAATAACTATAAAAATCTCACAGGTCATGCACAGATGCTAAATTTAAATCTGTACTAATTAATTTCTCCTCTGATGTTACAGTTTTTAACACTCACGGGATCATCATGTTTTATGGAATTTTATTTGAACGTAACTCTTATTACCTTTCATAGTAATTAGCATTTTAAAAAAATGTACCACATCATCAAAGAATCGACCACAAAAAAATATTAAAAATACCATTTAACAGTGAACATTTGTCATTAGATCTTGAAGTGAATTCTGCATATATTTCGAAAATCTTCACAATGATAACTTAAATATAAATTTTGTGAAGTTTTTAAAATTTGAAAGTTGTAATAGATGTATATGGAAAATTTGCAGTGCGGAAATACTTAACCTTGAGTTAGAAACCAAAACATCCAGGATCATTGAGACATAAAGCTAAAGAGGGTCGAAGGGGATCTAGTTTTTTTTTTTTTTAAAAAAATTCTGTATTATACTGACTGCATTCATATGCAATATATTTAGTCAGTGACGTAAAAACTGATATCCCATACGAAACCTAGGCAAGACAATTTTTCTGTCTGTTATGTATTTATCTGCAGTTAATTTGGAGATCAATACAAGTTTTAACTGTCCAGGTTGTGTGCTTTACAAGTTAATTTGGAGTCAATAACAGGTTTTATATTTCAGGCTGTGTGTGCTCGACATTACAGCTCAGAGTGGTCATCTCACCGCCAGGGTACGCCAACCAATATCCCCCAAACGGAATGTGTGTGACTATCCGAGTCCCACCAGGAAACCGAAGTCGGCAATTCATTCAGTAAGAGGCATCTACTACTATTCTATCAATAGAGAGATCGTAACCATGGGATTACCAACATATCTCTCCCTTTCTGTAATGAGAACGTCAGTCTTAGTGTGACTAAATACTTGCAATAAGAACTCGCCCTTATTGTGTCCTGAATTCAGTGAAGGAACTTTGGAGGGTGTTGTCGTTTTTTTTTTGTGTCTGTCTAACACCTCTGTTATTTCTTGGTGTGCTGACAAAATCTGGTCAAATAATTATATCTTAGTTTCAAGTAAAGCAACTCAATATAGTGTAGGGACCTTATAGGTTCATGTAAACACAGCAAGAAGTAATTATGTTCCCCCTCTTTTCCAGGGGAGACATATTGTTTTTTGTACTTTCGCCGTCTGCCATCTGGCCGTCTGTCCTGTCACAAGAATCTCGGAGGCGCTTCTCCTCCTTAAACGCTTATCAGATAGACTTGAACTTTGTACTGTGCTGTCTTGCCATTTGAGTAGATGTGCAATAAATTGTTCATGACGGAGAGATCCAATATTTTCTCAAGTTATGGTGGATCCAACAGGGGTGGAGGGTGTAAAATACACAAAATCTCGCGAGCGCTTCTCCCCTAAACCCACTTATCAGATAGACTTGAACACTTGTACAGTGCTCCCTTGCCATTTTGTAGAGTGTGCAATATTTCAGGACAGGAGGATCCATTATTTTTCCCTTCAAGTTATGTGGATCCCACAGGGGTGGGAAGGTATAAGAACAATTTAAGATGACAGGAATGAATATACTAAACATATTTAAACCAAACATATTCAGACAGGATCGAGGATCCAATAATTTCCTTCAAGTTATGGGTGGATCCAAAGGGATGGAGGTGTAAAATAGCTTGTGATTTACTCCTCTTATAACGGTCTAACTCAACCTTGAAACTTGGTTCATAATGAGATATTAACAGAGGAATCTACTATATTTGCTCATATCAATTTTTGAGAAATACTTTCTTCCATTCATTCATCACTTGCACAAAATACTGTGATATTGTGTCAATGTCCTCCTCAAGCTTCTCCTCCATACAATGGTCACTATATTTAAATGGAGGTTGTAGAATTTGAAGAGCATTCAATTTGGGGGAGAGGGGACATTTGTTTTTAATAAAAACAAATTATATTTCTGTCTAAGCATTTATAGTTTACTGTAGAACGAACTAAAGTTGTCAGGATTCAAATTCAAGTTGGTATTGGATATTAGAATTGGTGTTTCTGTGATATTCCAGGACATTTAACATCCTGTATCAGCCCACCTGTAACTCGGATTACGTAGAACTGAGGGAGGGCAGTGTTCACGGTCGACTGATCGGCAGGTACTGCGGAACCAGATTCCCCGGAAACCTGACCGCCTCCAACGGACTCTGGATCAAGTTCCGCTCCGACGTCTCCGGATCTGGAACTGGATTCTTAGCAGAATTCAATACAAGTCAGCATATTTCTCATGTTGAAATCATTTAGGAGTCAGTTTATGGAATCTTGTTAGATGTATTATTATACCCTCGCTCCGAAGGAGAGTGGGGTATACTGTTTTACCCCTGTCCATCATTCCGTCCCACATTTTCGTAACATATTTCTCAGCAACTATATATCACAGGCGACTAATATTTTGCCTGAAGCTTTATATAGGTATGATGTATCGGACATCTAATTCCTGTTTGCCGAGAACTTGGAATTTTTCTTATATAGTGCCCATATACAACATTTTTTGTAACATAATTCTCAGCAACTATTTATCACAGGCTACTTATATATTGCATGGAGCTTTATATAGATATGATGATCGTAGGATGCATTTTCAGATTCATTTGACTGATAAGTACTTGAAAGAATGTAGCTAAGTCATTGTGAGGTGTCACTTGCATGTCTACTGTTTGTCCATCCGTCTGTATGTTCACAATAAAGCACATGTAGTAAAAGCAAATTCCTTTGCAGTGTATGGTGGCGCCATTACTGGAAGTTCGGGACAAGTTGCCTCCCCTAACTACCCCAATCAGTACCCCCACAGCGTTAACTACGTCTGGACGATTACTGTAGCCATTGGACTACGGATCAGAGTGACCTTCACCTCCATAGATATCGAATCTGTCACCAACTGTTACTACGATTACATCAGGGTAAGTCGAAATGGACGCAAAATTTTATTTCTGTATGTAGATACTGATAACAATTTATTATACCCCTGCTAGCAGGGGTTGTGCCGGGGATGGGGTGGGTGGGGGTGTTATAGTGATCCTGTTGTCTGTTATTCATTCATTCATTCTTTCATTCATCCATCCTCACCTCCCATATGTGACTCTAAAACCACTCATTATGGCAAACAGAATTCTATGATATGAAACTTTCAGGGAATCATTATTACATGATGCCATTTTGCACCTCCTATTTTAGATTTGGATCTGAGTGATTTTTTTACATACAGGGGAGTGGGGGTATCACTAATAGAGCTTTGCTCACAGTTGGGTCTTACACATTTGTCTTATACAAAAATTTGAAAATGAAGGGAATTCAAAATTGGAATATAAAGCTACTAAAAAGGAATGATGTATAATTTTGTAGTTTCAGGAAAAATATCGAATGTAAATACTGGTTTATGTTGCCATTTCAACTGTGACTATACTGTTAAAATTTTCGCTGTTGGTCATTACAATTGACTCTGCTTTATTTGGTCAGTTTTTGGATGGCCTTGATGCTGACAGCATTGAGATGGGTAAATTCTGTGGAACCTCCGTCCCGCCCCCGTTCCTGAGCACCGGGAATGTCCTGAGAGTGGAGTTCCGGTCAGATCCCACCAGCTCGGGTCAGGGCTTTCTGTTCCAGTGGGCTGCCACCAGTGATCAAATTTCTTCCACCACGCCAGCCCCGGGATCCACCACTCCAAGTATGAAATGATAGGATCTTGATTTATTTTCCCTCCTTGTCAAGGATAAATCCTCAGTTTTCTCCTATGCATTACTAAATGCAGGTTGGTTTTTTTTGGGTTTTTTTTGTTGTTGACAAAGATGAATAACAGTTGAAACAGTTTGTTCACTTTTGTGATTTTTTCTTCATTTATTCTTCATTCTTTGAAATGAGATTGTTTAAGAAAGAAACTCTGTTTTTCTTTTAAAAGATAGAGAAATTTAGACATAGCAAAAACTTTTTGCAA
The DNA here is from genome assembly GCA_903981925.1 of Ostrea lurida. Classification (NCBI taxonomy): domain Eukaryota; kingdom Metazoa; phylum Mollusca; class Bivalvia; order Ostreida; family Ostreidae; genus Ostrea; species Ostrea lurida. The sequence continues at coordinate 4,200 of CAJDSM010036351.1, read as the reverse complement.
AATTGTATCTGCACAAATTCATATGATGATTGAAGTGTCTGAAACTGAACAAAGCTTCAAGATGCACCCACTAGTACACATGATTTTCACAATTGATAATTTTTTTCCTTGTGTATATTTTTAGTCCCTGGCTGTGGAGGGCGTCTCGGGGCCACTAACCAAGATAACACATTTACCTCCCCTGGGTACCCAGATGGTTATGCTAATAACCTGAATTGCCTGTGGGTCGTTACCACACTGCCTGGTAACCGGGTGTGGCTCAACATCACCAACATTGAACTGGAGGGACACTTTACATGTTCCTTTGATAAAATCACAATTTATGACAGTAAGTATTCCCCCGGAAGCATACAGCTTGTATAGCATGGATGTGTGGGAAATAGCGAAATAATTCATCAATGGAAATGATTTTTACTTCAAAAGACCATTGATTGCTTAAGGAATGACGCTAATTTTGACCTAGGTTATATGATATAATCTAGACTAATTTGTTGCAGTACGCGAAGTGGATTATTTAAAGCATAAACTGCACCAAGTTAGATTATATTGTCAAAATTATAGCTTCATACCTTATAATTTAATTCAGAAAATTGCATTTAACGTTATGTGCGGAATAACTTGCATGATAATAAGGATTTTTCATGAGTCAGACAAATTTTGCCGTCATGAGTCAGACGAATTTTGCCGTAGCAAAAAGTAGAAACAATGATGTCAAATGCATTGTGACGTCATTATAGGATGTCATGAAGACCAAGTTAGATTATACAAAAATAATTGATGTTGCTCAATCGTGTTTCAGCCAATCAAATTGCTTGTAACAGGTAAAATTGAATTATTTGTCATTTAGTTTTTGTAAACAAATCTATTTTTATGCCCCTGTAATCGAAGATCGGGGGGAAGGGCATATTGTTTTTGTCCTGTCTGTCATTCTGTCTGAAACTTTAACCTTGGCTATAACATTTGAATGGTAAGTACTAGGGCTTTGACACATGTATGTTCCTTATGACAAACCCTTTCCGTGGGTACCAAAATTTTTTACCTCCTGACCTTGAAGTTTGACCTACTTTTCAAAAACTTTAACCTTGGCTATAACTTTTGAATGGTAAGTACCAGGGCTTTGATATTCACATGTATGTTTTTTATGTTAAGACTTTTCCGTGGGTACCAAAATGTTTGACCTCCTGACCTTGGATCTTGAAATTTGACCTACTTTTCAAAAGCTTTAACCTTGGCTATAACTTTTCAATGGTAAGTACTAGGGCTTTGATATTTCACATGTATATTCCTTATGACAAGACCTTTCCGTGGGTACCAACATTTTTGAACTATTGACCTTGATCTTGAAGTTTGACCTACTTTTCAAAAACTTTAACATTGGCCATAACTGAGTTTGGGCATTCATATTTCACCTGTGTATTCCTTATGACAAGCCCCTTTATCTGTTACCAAAATGTTTGACCTTGACCTTGAATTTTGACCTACATTTTAAAAACTTTTAACATTGGTCCTAGCTTTTGATTGGTAAGGGATAGACCTTTCATATTTCACATGCATAATCCTTATGACAAGCCCCTTCCACTGGCATGTGGAATATGGGGGTATTTGTGTTTCACAAACATATCTTGTTCATTAATGAATTTCATAATTTATGTGTTAACTCTGTTACGAACTTCATTTATTTGCGATGATAATACCAATCTCCATCGCCAAAAATTGTATAATTATGTACAGTGTAGATGATTTCTTACTCCATGAAGATGATGATAGGATGAAATAGTAAATGTTGATGTTGGATGATAGCTGATTAGGATTGTTGATTTAGAAATAATTACGAGAATATTATGACATGTTATTTGATTTGCAGATGCCTATGGAACAGGTCGTGTCCTTGGTCAGTTTTGTGGCAGAGAGCCAAACCCCGCCCCCATTTTGTCTACCAGTAATTACGCCTCCGTCAGATTCCAGACAGACGCCTCTGTCAATATGACAGGATTCGCTATCAAGTATCGACAGGGTCAGTGATTTTATCGCAAATTTCCATGCATATTCTCATTGCTTGTTGTGTATTTTTCCTCGTGAACTGTACATTGCCATGTTCAGTATATAGGGATTTCATTAAGAACTACCTCCTGCACATTTTGAATTAATCTTTTTTAAAAAATGAAATCAAGTTATAACAATTGCAATTGAACAAAAGAGAACATGTGTCATGATATGTAAAAAAAAAAAAAATCCATTGATTACAATGATTGTCTTATTGTTACTCCATGTGCGACATAAGAAAGTGTAAGAATGGTTTATGTATACTGTATATATTAAGAGGAAGAATTACTCGGGTGAAAATCTTTGCTACATACATGGTGGTGAATAAGTATGATTTGAATAATTATGTTTTCCATTGCATAGTCATTCAGCAAAATACAAACAAACGGAGTGTAATATCACTTTGCATATGCTTATTTTTAGTACGCTGATAACGAGATACTAGCTCTTCTGTGTAGGAGGTGCATTTTAAGTGGAACTTCGAATTTCAAAATGGGACAAAGTAGACCTACAGTCAGTGAGAAAGATGTTTAGATGTTATAAAAGTGGCTTCTCTTTATATATGTAAATATACAAAATCTTGTCAAAAGAAGTGTTTTCCTAAAGTGGAAACATAAAAATAATGTCAAATTTGCAAGTATTATTAAATATCATGGATACCAACAACCAATGAAATCGTATCATATGTAGGAATTCCTGAATACCAACAACCAGATGAATATCGATATTATGATAGGAATTCCTGGAATACAACAACCAATGAAATCGGTCATTATGATAGGAATTTCCTGGGAATACCAACAACCAATGAAATCGTGTATATGATAGAATTTCCTGGAATACCAACAAACCAATGTGAAATCGTGTCATATGAATAGGAATTTCCTGGGATACCAACAACCAATGAAATCGTTCATATGATAGGAATTCCTGGGAATACCAAACAATGAAATCGTTCATCATGATACGATTTCCTGGGATTAATTGCTTCTGAAATATTCATCACTTACCGTATATATACTCGCCTATAAGTCGGATTTTTGGGAGTAAAATTTTGGTCCAAAAGTCTATGTTTGACTTATAGGCGAATACTAGGAAAATCAGTACTTAATTTGTGCATCAATCAAATTCGGGAGATGAGACTGCGTATGAAATACTGAGTACATTCACTTAAGGGCTATTCCAGAAAAAAAATGTCTCCTGGGGGCAGAACGCCCATGAATTTTAGGGGTACCACCAATACATTTAAATTAAAAAATACACCCCTACCAACAAATTTACATTCGGAAACCACCCCCCCACCAACAAATTAAAATTTTATTTTTCAAAATTTCACGAGTTTTAGCTCGACATTTGCTTGTTTTCATATTTTTGAGGGCCAACATGACTTAAAAGAGGATCAGCGGAAAAAAAGAACCAAAATTTTCTACTTCATTTATTTTCAGGTCCACTGTATTAAAAATCGCATTGGCGATCCGTAAACCTGCAATGAATGACGGCAACGATATTTTTTAGAAAAGGTTTTTAAAATTATATATTTTTTTCCATGGTGGCTGGTCATTTAGTTTTTATTATTATTATTGCCTTATGGGTACTTAATTTTAGATCATTTTAATGCTGCTGTGTTGTGTTTTGTGAATTGTTTTCGAAAAGGTGGCACGTTTTCGAGATTTTGGAATCCAGTTAGTGCCTTTGCTCTGGCGAGTTCTTTGTTGCTAGTAATCAGTCATTAGTTTTATTATTATTATTGCCTTATGGGTACTAAATTTTAGATCATTTTAATGCTGCTGTGTTGTTTTGTGTGAATTGTTGTCGAAAAGTCGGCGGGTTTTCGATAAATGATTAAAATCCAGTTAGTGCCCTTTGCTCTGGCGAGTTCTTTGTTGCTAGTAATCATTCGATGCGAGTACAGAAAATCCATAGAGACTCAACACTGCGCCGTGTCCCCCGTGTTTCATGAAGTATATGTTTATTGCCAATACACATAGATAGATACGTAGATTCACAGACCCAACTTCAAAGGGAACCCGGCCCGCACCCCCAGGCACACGAGATATCAGAAATAAAATTTACAAATGGAACCCCAAACTCTATTTGCTTGTAAACATTTTTGAAAATCTCTTAACGGTAACAATGCTTCCTTTTTCTCTCTTTCTT
>CAJDSM010036348.1:0-14372 GCA_903981925.1 Ostrea lurida | reverse complement strand
TGCAACCGATCCAGTTCTGGCCATAAGTATTCCTCTCTCAAGAAAGAAATCGAGCGTTCTGGTTCACGTGTGTTAAGTTCCTTTAATTCTTTCATTACTGGTTTTCCAACTCTGCTTTGTTCTCAGCTTTTCCATCGGCATTGCATCAGTTCACGAAGACCATCCCACATACCATTGTGCAACCAAGGATCTACTATATACTATTCATGCATATATGAAGGGTATATACAGGGAACACATAGGTCACAAAGCTATGTTATGGTACTGAGAGCGGTTTCTAAAGTGAGATAAAGCAATATTGAGTCCCTGTTTGCGTATGTTCGTCTCAGAGGGTCAACTAACATTAGTACTCTCCGTCTATCTAGCCTAGTAGTCCTAGAATAGTAATTCATCAGTCAAAAATGAATTAATCTAGCTGTCATTACAATGTACGGATAGAATTGCTGTTTTTTAGAAGTTTGCATTTATTAGGTCAACCATGGTGCATAAATAGAGTCATAGTCTCAAGTCTTTGTGAACAATTATTAAAATAGTTTACACGTCGGAATAGACTCTAACATTCTGCTGTTTTTTCTGATACTCAGATAAAATTTTCATATTTGTAATCAGATATTACATGTCAGTTTGCTGAGTGTTGTTACAAGGTTAATACTCTTTATTTGAAAGTATTATAACTGACATATGGTAAACTCTATAATGATTTCTCCTACCTTGAATAGCAAAACATACCTATTAAGTTAATCATGCAATGAATTATAAACCACTTATGCACATTAATTTAGTTTAATATACGCGATCTTTTCATAGATATAAGACAAAAACACAATATAAGAACATAGATGAGTTTTCCTCAGTTGTGGTTCACTCAAAATTAGCAGAGTTGATTTACTGGAGGAACATTCCAGTCGATGACAGTGACTGAAGGATAAGCATGGGCACTTCCTCTTCTGATTTCATATATCAACAATTCAAACTTATAGCAAAAACGTAATACATATCATATATAATTCACAATAGTATCCTAATAAAACGGTAATTCAATTACATTACACTTCAAGTTTGCATTATAATAGGTGAATGTCCAAAAACACTCCATCGAGTCTTATTTTTCAATAAAGCTCCTTAAGTAACTGAGTTAGAATATACTGAGAGCCTCATGGATTTCTCGATTGATTTCTAGAGTAAGACACTTAGAGTTCATATTTCTGAATTAACTCAACAAAAAATCATAAACTTTTAGATGTATCAGAAATTCTCGAACTTTATTCTGAAAATCATCATGTAGCCTAAAACTTTGTTGTGTTAATATAAAACAGAATTATTGGGTGTAATTCTGGATTTATCTAGAAAATGAATTTCGATATTACATGTCGTATAAAATAATGATATAACATCGAGACAATCTTGTTATCTTTCCTCGTACAATATCCACAACAAAAAATATTACATAATCTATTATATGACTATCAAATAAAATCGTACTTATTTATCTGGGACACCCAAATAAACGATTTTGATAAGTGAGATGTCAAATTATATTGATCTGGAATAACATAGAAAAAATCCTAAAGAGCTAAGTTAGTTCTGAGATCATCTAAAAATTGCAATCTGTTAGATATCATAAAAAAAGATATTCTTTTGATATCAAGAAATCGAAATTTCCGTGATATCTAACAAAATTATTTTATATCAGATAAATAGCTCAAAAATACCTAAAAACGGCAACTCATTCAGGAATAAAACTGGTCAACTGAGTCGTCAACGAGACCGATACTATAATCAAGGTATTCCTCAATAACCCCTTGTTCCAGATAGTATATCATGCTCGTAGTTTCCCAACACGTTCGAGCAGTTGAATATAGCTGTATACATGCTATCAAACACTAAGAGAATTTGCTCTGTGAAATGTGTTCAATTAGTTTATTTGGTAAGCATTACAGTAATAGTCTCCCTCTTCCCAGTTGGGAGACATTGGTTTTTTGGGTTGTATTAGTGTTGTTGTGCTTTTGTTGTTGTTTTTGTTGTAACGAACACCTAAACTCGTAAGTCCCAAATCAATGATCACAACATAGAGTTGGCCAAAACACGTCCACCTCGTATCTACAGGCGGTGGATCAGGTGCACTAGAGAAGGGTAGTGATCCTCGTGCTAAGACCGAATACCTGACGTGCCGCTTGATATTCATGTGAACTTCGTAAAAGCAAAAATAAGGGACCCTATCAGTACAGAATTAGATCAAAGTAGAAATGAACAAATCTCGGACTTATACATTTGGTTATATGAAACTGTCTGATACATATGCATGACATACATGACTCAATAAAACGATTGTTTTACGAGACAAACTATCAGTATTTGATTACCAAAAACGGATAGGTCCAATATGATTTTGACAAAATGATAAATATGATCTTGTCACACTGAAACGTTCGACAGTTTAAATATCCTTAAATTTTACAAGAGGCCTCGCATCAAGGCCTATCACCATTGATCTGGTTCTAAATACGCTGAGTCTATCATCAACGACCCTCAAAAACAAACTCTGTAGGAGATCTCAATACGTCTTAGCAATATACTTAGAGTCCTTCATGCGAACATTAGCGATATTATGGAGTTATGTCAAGTATCGATTCATTCATCTATATCCTAATTCAATAAATGTGTACATAGGTGACAATTTCCTAGTTAAAAATCAATGCTAGAGCATGAGAATATTATTCAAAATTACGACAGATATATTGTATCAACTAAAACACGATTGTCCCATGAGGAATTTTTGTCATTCATTAATGTGGAAGTCCTAGATTTGGCTTATCTTTAATGTCAGTGAGTTGACTCCTTTTGCACCCGTTTTACGATCCCGTAAAATCTGTTTCACTAAAAAATATAATAGATTATATCCATCGGTAATCATAGACTAAGGCAAGAACATGGATAAGAATCGTTGATTTGGATGTACTTTATGTTGAACGTTTCACTGGGTAAGAAATAAGGATTCCGAGACTTCTGGCACCGGAAATAATGCACCTATTAATGTGAGCACTTCACATTATCTTTATGGATCATCAGAAGACAAAACTTAATATTGGAGACATTACTCTGAGACTAAAAATTTGAACCAACTCCCAAAGCTAAGCAAGATATGGTAATAAACATTCTTTTGTCTCTTGAGTGGTAGGAAAACCTGCCACGAATGACAATGTAATTTCTGAGTGATCTACACTTAAGCATAGTTAAAAGCAAAAGGTTGAGAGCAGCAAAACCATGTCTGGCAACACATATTCTGTCACATGATGGAGCATCTTGGATCACAGACACTGAACTCGTTTAATTTACCATGAAGCAAACAAACCTACAAAGACACCCCGCTTCCAACTTTGTTTGTCGTGCAGTGAGGGTTAAAAATTAAGACAGAGATTATCAAGGCTCGGAAGACATTCCTTGTCACACTAAATTATGGCAATGTGTAAATACTCTTCACATGCACAGATGATTTATCGAATTCGTGAACAATAAGAACGATAAGAATGACTTTTTTACACAAATAATTATGTTGTATTTAATCATAAATATACTAATTAACTTACCTAAGTTTCGTCCCTCCTCCAAGGTCTATGTCACAACCCACACACCAGGAGGATTACACAGATTGTAAATTGTTACAATACAAGACAATTTCTGGATATAAAGGGATTAAAGCTACTTTTTGCTCCTTAGCTCATCGATGACGATCGGAACGCCTTCTCGTGCATAATCTCAGTTCAGGTATTAATGTAAATACAAGAACTAGTTTTGTTGAATATACTGCTCGTTCACTTCTGAATGCGGCACATATCTAATTTTTTGCATAGACGTCCGAGCTAATGTCAACTATGCGACGTGCCATAATAGATACCGATGAAAATTTTCATTCAATCATATTTCTAATAAATGAATATTGCGTCCGTTAGTTAGTCTACGTTTATAGAGACGCCGCCATAAATTGACTCATCATACTACTTACAATAGGATATTGCTACTAATACCATAAAATTGGAAGCATAGATATTTGGCCACCGGTGGTGGAATATATTTCTAAGATGATGGAGAAACACGTATCAAAACTCATAATATTAGTCATCATTATAGTATATATCTACTCAATTCGTATGTAGTTTAAATGGAACCATTTCATATGTGACAGACGCCTACTACATTCTAAATACGTACTAAATATCTACTACCCTAAGTGGCTCTCAAATGTAAATAGCTGGTTTTTGCTCGTATAAAAATTGAATGAGGTTGATACTGATTTGCGATAAAGTATAAGGCAATACTCTGTTTATTTCTAATGTTAAAGATACAGCCTTTCAAGTTGGTCACATAATTGCTATTGTTTATACAATATATAATAGACTCCCCACTTATCATCATATGAAACATTGTGTCTATTTCTAGAGAATCCATGCATATTTAATATTTCCACAAACGTGAGACACTATATCTAGTTACCTAAGTTCGTTAGAGATGCCCCCAGCTGGGAAGAACACTCGTGATACCCGGCGATCACCAACACATGGCTACTATTTAGTTGGATTATTTGTCTGGTGCTAAAGAGCGCGAATAACTCTTGCTCCGATCTATTATCGACTTATGCTTCAGTCGTTGTGGTTATCGATTTCAGACGGAACAGGACATTGTTTCTTGCTCGTGATTCGGTCACTTAAGAAAGGAATTGTAAATCTTTTTTAATTTTGCTGATAGGGAACATAGGCATATAATTGTTTCACCTTTTTGAGGCCTACGTTTATTTTTTTTGCACAGCGCCACTCTAGAGAAGGAGCGAGCATCAGGTGTTTGCGAAAGTAGTGAGTCAACAATCTTAACAATCTATTGCCCTGTCTGCCGTAGACGTGCCCTCGTTTTCAACAGTATCCTTTCCTGCTCCGTAAAGGACCTGTCTCGAACATATGAGTCCGCTCTCTTAGCGGCATGGTAGTGTGCTAAAAGCGAGAAAGATAGGTTGTTGACATAATTTCTTGCACCAAAAAATCCTCTGAGGCTCAAGCAGCCAAAAGAACGATTACAGCGTTTATAACTGTTATAAAAAACCACATCAGCCTAGTTTACAAGGCTAACTCAGAGAGTTTACTTGCGGGTGGGTTATTAAAACTAAAAAACCTTTTATTTTTGGAAAACGGCAATCAATGCAACAATACATTAAAGCAGGAATTTTGAAACCCTGATAATACTAGTAATAATCTCCAGAATGATCAAGTACATAATATCTAACCTGACTGAAGATAACCTAACCTTATACTCTGAATCATAAGTTAATTACCAAAGCCTTCGATGATGTCTGTAAACTTATAATTTTGACATCTTCCACAATGCGTTTTAAAATCTCCAGCCAACGCTGGGCTCGCTTCAGTTGGAGTCGCCACTCGTTTGAATGAGAGAAGATTTACTAAGCTTTTCAAAAAGTAAGAAGGTAAGATCGTTACGTTGTCTTTTGGACGAACTTGTCATCTCTCGGGTTGTACAATAACAAATAATCCAAAGGCTTTGACATTCGTTCCACCAGGGACTTATAGAGAAACTTAGTACTCCTTTCGTAGAAACGATGATTGGCTGGTAGGCCCACCTATTTCTGTTACACATTGTAATGTTGGTTAGTGACAAGACTCTTTTAGAGCTTCCTTTTGTGCACCTGTAATTACTTTTGCCTGACAAATCTATAAACGAATCATGCTGATAAAATTAGGTGTTATACTAATCTTTTAGTCGCAGAGATATTTTTCTTCATCACTAGCTAAAGATTGTGATCAGCACAGTCATCCTACCAAATGTGCTTTAGGAACTCAGTGGCTATAAGAAGTGTATAAGGACAGATTCAAACCACTATGCTTTGATTGCATTATCAGGGCCCATAGCTATGAAAAGCGTACTGGTATTTGACGGCAGATGCCAACCGTCGTCTCGTGACATCTTGCTCACAGAACATTGCAATGAATGTTAAATGCTTTGAACCTCATTGCCCCGCTATTCTAAGATTAAAATCCAGATTATTATCTGCACTAATTATTCCTGGTATACATTACCAGTAATGATGAGATACTTTTTCGGCAGGAATCAATCAATTGTAGCTACTGTGTATTGCGACACTGCAAATTTACAGATTTTATTATAATATGTTCCACCAGTAGAGGGCTTCAAACTCACTGACACCTGGATTCGACAAAAACAGAACTCTACCGGGAGTTACGATTCAATTGGAGACTAAACAGCTTCCAAACGAAATCAAATCCCGACTTTGCAATTTCTTTAATGCTTTCTGTAGATGGAATATGTCAGTTTGATATTGTATGTTCACTAAACAATGACGTTAACTTGTTTTGAAATTGTATACTTATTATAATCATAATTCGATGATTTCGCAGAATTCGCATAAATGTCTATAAAAATATATTAGATGTTACTGTTTCTCGACTCATCTTCTTTTACATCATATGTATGATTATATATGAATACTACACAATGAACTACAGAAACTTCCAGGTCGACAAAAACTTGTAGAGAGCCGCATGCTTTTAAATTTTTAATACTAGACCTTCTCATCTAGCGAACACAATCAAGTCACTAATGGCAAAGGATTACAATCTAACTAGAAAAATACTAAATTTTTCCTTTACTAGTTAAGTAACACAGGTAATTAATTGGTCATAGGGTTGTTTTGAGGAAAAAAAAAAATCATACAATTCTTTTAACTCGGTTATCCAAAAATTAATTAATTTTTGTTCTCACGCAGATTAATACCCAAGTACTTTAACCATTTTATAACAGTATAATCAAACCATCCCCGTAGCCGTCTTGAAACGCATTCCAAGCCTAGTTGTCTTTTTCTAAACCAGAGCACAGACAGCGATGAAATGATTTCCACTATGAGCACTAAATATTTCATTCGTTTATACTGCAGAACATTAACTAGCTATGACTAAACACTCGCTCTTTGTTGTGAACACATTCTATAAAAATGAGAACATGAGAAAAAATAATAAGAAAGAACAGGTGACTATCTGCATAATACATATGAGTAATCTCAGAATATCAATATATCCACTAGAGGGGTGGAGGAAAACAGTCATCATTTGAACACGAAAAAATAATTGGGTGAACAGGACAGATGGATAAAAAATTTTAATCGTTAGAAGTATCTAACGAGCTTGATTTAGTAGCGAAAATAATATATGAATACCAAAAAGCTCGGAGATATGATGAGAATACCGGCAGCAAGCAGGCTTAATTTGTTTTTTACAGAAGTAATACTGGACGTTTAAGCCTACAAAAAACATAAACTAATTTGGTGCATATATTGTAATTAATGAATGTGCCGACGAATTAAATATAGAAAAAAACATATATATACAATACTACAATATTTTCCCGATCGCTTACTGGCCACTACTATGGATTTTCAGAATACAACAACACAAGCAGAGACGGAATATAGAGATACAGTGGAAAAGCGAGATTTATTACACATATAATTAATTATATACAATTGGTAAATAGTGTTTAGCTAAATTATACTCTCATTAGATACAATAATTAAAAACGATCCACTCACAATTATATTATTCATCATCAATATTTAACATACAATTCTATAAATTGACTATTTAGATGTACGAGATTCAATCGCGTCGTAAAAAGTAGAAGAATAAATAAAAGTCCGATTGAGCACAATAATATAGATATTTTAGATATGATTCGAGCTAGTTCAATTTCACAAGATATATCGAGTAAAATTAAGGAAAGATTAAACTGTAGCTCGATTTTCGAGTATTGTTAAACAATAGTTAACTTAACTATTCGTGTATATGATGACACCCATCACTAATACTATATATGTACATTTTATAAGTCTGATCATATCAATCTATGAAATATGAGAATGTTACTACAAACTCTAAAGTAAGACAATAATTTCTTTTTCTATAACTTTGTATCGATCACTTTGTATATAATGTAATTTGAACGATCAACTGAATGGAAGATAACCTTCACAACAACACACACACTTTCAATAGTCAACTGCTTCTTGATTTGCTATATGAAGAGATCCAGTCGCTGGCCTTCTAAAGACATTGTCTAAATTTAAAATATACATTTACTTTTATGTCTTGTTGTACTGTACTGCAAGAAAAATGTCTTCGTGTGTATCACACATACTAATGAGCACACTAAGCTATTATATTAATGTAGATAGCTAATTTTTAATCTATTTCTGAACATATGACGGAACACTATATGTATCACTAAAATGACATGTCTCCGAATATTGAGAGAGAGAGGTCTCTAAGACATGTCCCACAAGAGTAGCATTCGAGTTCAACTTGCAATACCACGGAACACGTTACATGTATGTGGATAATTATGGTACACATACCTCAGAGCAGACATTAGGCTACCAACTCTCACAAGAAAACGGTAATAAATGATAAATACATATTGTGGGTGTTACAACTAAAGATGTTACACAAGAACAGCATTTCCAAGGAGAGAACATTCGTACATTTCTTGCAAGAAGTGTTTCCTTTACGTTACAGCATACATTCGAACAATCACGGATCACTAATAGTAAGCAATAGAAACTAAATGTTTTACTCATTTCTAACCATGACATTTGTCAACGTATAATTCTCGACATCACCAGGAATATCACTAAACAACAAACATCATCATAAAGCTATCTTTAAGACTATAGATTTAAAATACATGACGTGGTGGAAAAGATATTCAGTTATCAAACTGCGATATTTACTGAGTGATTCTCAATAATCAAATTTTTCAGAATGCAACGTATTGCGACTAGTTGGCCTAGTTTTCTAAAAACGATGCGCTGTGACCTACTTAAGAAACGGCGAGTATGAGACCCTAAATCTGGACGCACAGTTACTAGAAAAGTCAGAAAGTATAAACGAAATTATCACGGGCAAAAAAATATTAAGAGAGATACACGGGTATCAAAAAGATCTCCGCCCGCCACTTCATTTTACTTAACACTGAAAGTACGTCTTCATCGTTTAAACTTTCGACCGCTACATTTCAATTATCATTCCTAATCTATGAGTGACTTCTAAACTAGTGAATAAAGAAAACTAACTGTACATCTGGATATTCGCTCAGCATATACTCATCACTCTCTCTCTCTCCTTCTCTCTCTCTCTCTCTCTCATGTTGCGTACTCTCTCTCTCTCTCTCTCCTCAATCTTCTTTCATTCTTCTTCAATAACTAATAACTATATTAATGTATGTCCACTAAAAATATCAGAGAAGAGAGAACAAGATTGCTAAACACAAACGCATGATCATTGACTACTCTTCGATAACAGTATGTCCAATGTGAATATTGCCTCAACCATAAGAAACTAATAAAGAAGACCATATCAATGGAAAAAGAGATGAGAGGAATTACTGAAGCTCACATAAATTGCTTTTATTGACATATCGTATTTAATCTATAGTACATTAAAAAAATAAAGAATTTCACTAATAACAGCAACAATATTCTAGTTAACGTTTGGTTGAGAAAGAAATACCTGTACAATATGTCTGTACTTATTTGATGATACCATCTTTTACAAGGCGACAGCACGGAGTTTTTTCGGTCCAACATCGTCTTTGATCTCTTATTGACACTTTATTTAATGTCGAAAGAGGCAGGATAGAGAAGATCCACTCTATAGTACAGGAAACGTAACCGATCCGATAGTACATACAATATAGAGGATAACACGACGATGTTTCTGAGCATAAAAATCGAATGACTGCCATTTTTAACGATATGCCTTACTCTCTTTTTAAACATCTACTTAACTATTTTTTTGCCTAAGTAATCGACTCTATAAGCATCCGCGTGTTTACATTCGAATTCGAAAAATTTTACAAGTTGTCGCTCTTTTTTTTACTCGCCTGTAGATATTAAAAATTCCGGTCAGCACTTCGTTGTGCTTTCAATAAAATCATAACATTCTGAAACATCGTGGTGGGTGCGAACATATTCTCTGTGTGTAAAATGAGGTCGACTAGGAAGTAGTCAATTTAATTTTTATATCTACATAATCTAGCTTGGAGTACGAGTGCTCGAAAATGACTTTGAGCCGATTAGCACTAAAATGGTTATGTATAAATCAGGCTGTTTTGTGGGATAGAGAATTCTCGCATATAAGACTAGACATTCATTAAATTAATTAAAGCATTTTTAAAGAAAATTATGTGTCAAATTGCACCATTTGTTAGGCCGTTAATATATGGCGTTGCCCAGAAGTACGAATATGTCGTATATCATCAAGAGATATAAGTAATGTGCAAATTTGTTCCCAAAACACATTTCGAGTTAAGAACTTGCCGTTAATTGAATGCCACTGGTAACGAGCGCTGCATTGTACATGGAAAGTGTTAACAAAATTCAAACTTTGAGTCTTCCTGCTTCAAATACACAACACAACCACATACTCTCTATTCCCCAACCCCCACCACCTGGCCCCTACCACCCCCACCCCCCTCCCTCGTTTGTTTCTAATCCCCCCACCCTTTCGCAACCCACCACACATCAAGACACTCACCACCTACACAATTTGCCGCCCACCCCATGACTTTGAATGAAGTCTTTGCACTCATTCAGATTTAATTCTGGCAAAGTTCATTTGTAACTGCGAAATTTTGTTGGTAACTCATACTATATCTGCACACTACTATATCTCTTGATAAAGACATACTTCGTACTTCGGCACCGGATTAATTATCGGCTACAAATGTTGCATTTCTTGACACAAAGTATCAAAATCTTCTAAATTAAACAGCAGGCTCCTTATTGAGATTCTTAAACATCCCTGTTTAAAAACCATTAGGCTCATCCGTCGCAATCTTTTCTGCACACTTGACCAAGCTAGATTATGTGAATTGTGAAATTAAATACCTCACCACCCCTTTATTCACTGAGAATGCCGCCCAGGGTAATGCTTTGTTCTACTGAAAGCAAGGCGGGTTTTAGTAATGCCACCTACTAAACAAAGGGAAAATTCTGTCTACCGTAGAAAGGCAATAGTTAAATATGCTCAGATGTCGTTTTATAGGCAAACTGATCAGGTAAATGGAAATGTCGGTCGTCTTGGACGAGACTGAACTGTATATGTGAAAGGTTTTACCCAGGTTCAAATCAAACTTCTATGGGGTCCCTTCTGACATAATCAACAGCTAAGATATTATACTAACAGGACCTACCAAAGTCTGAATTTTTGTTTCTTTTGGCCGTCATTTTTTTTTCTTTATGATTACAAACATTGATATAGAGTTATGTGATGATTCCCTTTTTTCCTTTTGTCCTAGTTTCAGGAGCATTTTTCATTGGTTGTGTCGGATGATTCAGGAAACCGCTGCTTATGACTGGTCTCTCCGTTAATTTCTCGATAGTGGCCCAACTAAATGTGATATAAAATGAATCGGAAGTTGGTCCACCCTTGTGATGATTTTCTGACCAACTTTCCACTTCCATGTATTTTTTTTTTTCCTTGAGAATATTACTAAATTGCGTTGGACTTGAATGTGCGACAAAAGTTAAAAGAGTTGTGTCTTGGTTGAAGTGGTGCGCTGAGATTTTTTCTATCTTCTCCTTTTAATATTTTTTGCCCGTGGATTATTGTTTAACTTGGTTAGACTGGTTTTACAAGGACTCCATAACGTGTGATTACTAATATATTGTGTATAAATATTCATTTCAAAAGCTCAGTTTGCTTAAATTTACTAGTTAATATTTGTTGTATATTTTTTCCTTGGTGATTTCGTTTAAAAGTATAAAAAATTGACATATGAATAACATTTGATACGTTTTCAACATTTGGCGTGTTGATGATGCCTGAAGGCTTACACATTGTAGAGTGTTTGCTTTGAAAAATTGGTTACTTTGCATTGTTCCAATTTATTACATATGCAAAGAACAATTTCTTCAAGCAAACATCTACATGCTTGTAAGCCTTCAGGCATCATCAACACATGCCAAATGTGAAAACTATCAAATGTTATTCATATCGTCAAATTTTTAACTTCTAACGAAATCACCAAGGAAAAAAAACAACACAATATTAACTAGTAAATACACAAACTGCGAATGAAATTTATACAGCTTATATATCACAGATAACTCGTGAGAACCAGTCTAACCCAAGTTAAAAAATAATCCACGGCAAAAAATATTAGAAGAAAGGTAGAAAAGAATCTCGCGCACACTTTCACCAAGAGCCAACTCTTTTAACTTTGTCGCACATCATCCAACGAGTAATATTCTCAAGGAAAAAAAAATAACTGGAAAGTGGAAAGTTGTCAGAAATATCACAATGTTGGACCAAACTTCCGTTCATTTTTATATCACATTTGTTGGCCACTAAATTCGGGAGACCAGTCAAACAGCGGTTTCCTGATCATCCGACACAACCAATTGAAAATGCTCCTGACCTAGAACAAAAGGAAAAAGAGGAAATCAACATAAATCTTTATCATGTTTGTATCTAAAAAAAAAAATGCCCAAAGAACAAAATTCAGAACTTTGGTGATCCTTGTATAATCTTAGCTTGATTATTTCAGAAGGGACCCCGATAAAGGTTTGATTTGAACCTTAGAACCTCTCATCATATACAGTCAGCTCTCGTCACAACGACCACATTCATTTCCGATCATTTTGCCATAAAAACGAATCTGCCATTTTAACGATATGCCTATTCTACCGGTACGAATTATTTCCCTTTGTTTTAGTGCATTACTAAAACCCGTCCTTGCTTTCAGTAAACAAACATTACCTGGGCGGCATTCTCGTGAAAAGGTGGTGAGGTATTTAATTCATTACATAATCTAGCTTGGTCAAGTGTGAAAATATTGCCGATAGCCTAATGGTTTTTTTAAACAGGTGTAAGAATCTCAAGTAAACCTGCTGTTAAGTATTACAGATTTTATATTTGTGTCAAAATGCACCATTTGGTGCCGATAATTAATCCCGGTGCCGAGTAAGAATTGTCGTTATATCAAGAGATATAAGTAGTGTGCAGATTTGTTACCACAAAAATTTCGCAGTTAAATGAACTTGCCCGTTAAATTGAATGCACTGTAACGAGGCGCTGATTGTACATGGAAAGTGTACACAAATTGCAAACATTTTTGAGTTTCTTTTCAAATACAATATTCTCTTCCCGGTAAATTTTGTTTCTATCAATTGTAAAGAATTCTATGGTAGAGAATTTGAGAATGTCTTAATATTCAATTTAAAAGTGTCGCAATCTTCAAATTCTGATATTAAACTTTTGAAGGAGCTCACCCACCAAACATTTATAAATGTCTATCTTGACAAATTACTCCCAATCTTTGCTTAAAACGTAAAATGTTTGAAACCTCTACAACAAGCAAAAACATGATTTCAGACATCTGAAAAATTAAGAATCTTCATTACTTTTATCTATGACACATAATCAGTTAAATTGTGTCGCTATTTGCCAAATCTGAATTTCAATTGTAATGGCAATGTTTTCTGAAGGGTCCACCATGTTCAAACTGCAAACAAAGCTCAACCAAATAATCGCAATGTTCTTAACAAAATTGCAATGAAAGCAGAATTATAAATAGGGGCTATAGTAATGATATTGTGTGTGCACGAGCAAGGTGCGGAATACGTAATGATGATCATTTTCTAAATACGCTGGGCTTGATGAAAAATCCAAAACACTCAAGATGCAAGGGCTTGATCCATTTTGTGGAGCCACCATCGACAGTCAATTTGATTTCATACCATCTAGTCTATAAATGCACGTCTAGCACTATTTTATCAGTTAAGTTTACAGGTTACAGAAGCAGTGTGGTTTTTAGTAGATGTATATTACTAAGGTATTCTGCAATATGCTGATTCTGAGAACAACCAACTTTACCTACGAAGTCATGCTTTCTCTGCCAATATGAAAATATATCATAAGGTTAGGAATACAAAATCTACTGTGATGTTAAATTATTTCCAAAATGAGGTACATTCCCACGTTTACGGATTAGATCACGAGGACGCTTACTTTCTAGATACGCAGCCAGTTCCTTGTCGTCCGCTCTTAGGGCCTGGAGCCGCGGAGTGTTCCCCTGATAGTCCGTCCGGGTCAGAGAAGCCCCCGCCTCCACCAACATGTAACAGATCGTCCTCCTCTGGTACCACGCCGCTTTGTGTAAAGCTGTCTGCCCCCTGAAAATCAGAAAGAAATTAATTATCAGTATACTCCCGCTTTGTTTTCTCTAAATTCAAAGATACTGTAATGGCTTTAATTTCGCGGAGCTAAATTTTCGCAATTTTTATCTTTTAGCATTTC
>CAJDSM010036342.1:20558-46610 GCA_903981925.1 Ostrea lurida | reverse complement strand
TCAAATTTGGATCTACTCTATGTCAGGAAGCGTTTAGGCAAATATTGTTTCTTTTGGTCCGATAGTTCTTGAAAAAACGATTTTAAAAGATTTTCCCTATAAAATTGAAGCTCCACTATATCAGTGAAGCTTTCATATATAATTCCAGCTTTTCTGACCCCAGTGGTTCCTTGAGAAAGAAGATTTTTAAAGATTTTCCCTACAATATTCAAATGTAAAAATTTTGATCCCTAATGTGGCCCCATCTTACCCCCGGGGGTCCAATGATTTGAACCAAACTTGAATCTCCCTACATCAGGAAGATTCATATAATTTCAGCTTTTCTGGGTCCAGTGGTTCTTGAGAAGAAGATTTTAAATGACCCCACCCTATTTTTATTGCATTTTCGTGATTATCTCCCTTTGAAGGGGAACCTGGTCCTTTGAATCCCCTTCACGCCAAGGATGATTTGTACAACGTTTGGTTGAATTTGCCCAAGTGGTTCTGGAGAAGAAGATGGAAATTTTAAAAGTTTACACTGACAACGGACAAAAGCCACTTGAGCCTTCGGCTCAGGTGAGCTAAAAACTGAAGTCCCGTGTCACGACAGGTATTGGCACAATATAGAACTCTCACTGCTACGGCCCCCGAGTATCATGAATAAGTCTAAATTTGTGAGACTTTAGCTACACCTGTATGAAACTTTTATCAAAGAAACGTAAACCAAATTAATGAATGCAAAGAGGAATCGAAAATTGGACTACTCAACAGATGTGTAAAGGAAATTATATAACCGTTGAGCATCTTTCATAAATCGTTTAGAAATGTTGATGTCAATAAATAAGTTTTTCTTCACTGGAATGCACATAACAATAATCCTATAAACATGTGTCTGTCAGATAAGAAATCGTCAGAAATTTGAATGTTTTATGGTCGAGATTCATAGCACGCAATGAAATTCTCTTAATTAAGCTAATCGTATTTCCAAAATTCTTGGGGGAATTTGCAAAAGAACAGTCACCCATCATTACTTTCCTTGTATGATGTTGAACGTCCCATTCGAGACTGCTTAGCTCGCAGGGACGAATGTACCGACAGGTACTGTCATGACCCCGGAGGCGGCGTCACACTCCAGGAAAAAATAGCCTTGTCTATATCTTTTAAACCAAGGGGAATTTGGCGTTAAAGTTAATTTGTCCGAATTTTGATAAAAAAAAAATTCCACCTCGTATCATTGCACTTACGTATAAATTTATGGGGCTGTATGACATGTCATTCATTTTCCACCTGTTTTGACCAGAATTATTTTATTTTAAACCACTGTCACTCGCCAATTTCTAGTGCACAAATCAAAGTGACAGTCACGTGTCCATTTTAGACTTTCGGAGTTGAGAGTATTTGTGTACAACTGTATAGTACTGTACTTTAAGTTAAAAGAGAAATAGAATATCAAGACAAATATCTCTTATAGTTATCCGTTGTTTACGCTCTTTCAGACCTGTGCATCAAGTTATGAATATACATCATGTTGGGATTCCCTTGACGCGACTGTTTAGGGACGCCTTACAGACTCTACGAGCGGCGAATGTACTACATAATTTTCTAGCATGTATTGAGGGACATGGGCGAGGAGGGGGCAAAAGTATGTTTTTGCCCCCCCCCCCTCCCCATTCATTCTTTCATGTCACATAATTTAGAAGTTTGCCACCCTCCCCCATTCAAAAACAGTCCTACGCCTATGTTTTAAACAAAGGGTGACAGACTTTGATATTTCACATTCATATAAATTTTATCAGAAGACCCTTTTGCACCTAGATTTAACATTGGTTTTATCTTTTCAGCTAAAGGGTATTTCACTTGTAGATTTCTATTGTTTAGGCCATCAATTTGGATCCAAGTGTTTTAACCTAGTAATCTTGGACATTGATCTACTTTTTAAAAATTATATCTACTGAACCTAGGGATATAGGGTAGGTAGAATCACCCTTCCCAGTGAGCTGTTATCTTCCGGAAACAATGATTCCTAAAAATAATAAAATCATACTGAGGGATGAGTGAACATGGCTTAACAACCTTATTTACTGCTGGTCGCACTGTGGCTAAAGCGTTCGCTTCGCAACCGGGAGGTCGGGAGTTCGAGCCTCGCTCGTCAACCCTAAGACGTAAGAATTGGTGGCGATTGCTTCTCTGCCAAACGGTCGGTATTTACGAGAGAAAATCACGGATATTTCGGATATAACCTCAGAAACGGAAGTCCTGTTTCACAGCAGACGTTGGTACGTTAAAGAACTCTCACTGAGCTCTACGGTCCTGGGCGCTAAGCATAGGTTTAACTTTGTGATACTTCACCTTAGTGGTAGCCGTTAGGGTGCAACGTACCAAGTCTGGAGCAACACGGGATTTCCACTTTTAACTAAGATCATATCTGAAAGACCCGTGTCTCCCACTTTCAAATGACGAGCGTTTGGCAAAGGGGTAATCACTACCTACGTTTTAAATAATGTCGTTAGTTTGACGAGGGCATGATGCGAACGGGACTCGAACTCGCGACACCCCTGTCACAAAGCGAACATATCACTTAGCCACCGCTTCCGGTTCGAGGAGTTCTAGTATGACCTGTCCATAGCCAAGGAGAGTCATTGCTCAAATTGAATTCAGTGATACAACTTAAACAGTTATGGGTGTGTCCTTGAAAACATGGCTTTTGTGTCTATAATAGGTTATTACTATATAAAGTATATTCATAATGGTGTATGGCTAATGAACAAATAAAGTAACCCACCCTCCCCCTCCTCCTTCAAGAATTACAACAGGCTTTAGGAGAAGCTAGATCCAGGGTATACCAAAATCTATCGTGCTTCCGAGTGTCTGAAAAAACAAATCGAGATTTTAAAGTCACGGTGCTTTCATGAGATTGTCAGTAATTCTTCAAGCATATAGAATTTGCAGGCTTGTGTTTGGTTTCGATGTCCAGGTATTTCATAGAATGATCATATAGAACGACTGTTTCCTGGACGTATTATACATGTATTTATTCAGTCAAGGATTTGATACTCACTGAATGATCAGTATCTCACGGTATATATCAAATTCATGACCAAACTCAGGTAAGCATTGTGGTCCATAGGTTTCATCTATCCTATTGGTGTAGATGTAAGGCAAAGTATACGAACAGTTGATAATCTCGTAAGTCCCAAATATATACGAAAACAAGATTGAGCCAACCGGACCCCTGGACACACAAGTGTGATCAGGGTGCTAGGGAGTAAGCATCCCGTGACCGGCACACCCCCCGTGAGCCATAGTCTTGGTAAACGGAGCTATCCGTAGTCAAATCAGTATGTAGAAAACGGCTTAACAATGGCTATGAAACACATCAGACAGCATTTGACTCAATGGTAGGTCATACTGGTAAACTAAATTGTTATACCCCCCGCAAACGAAGTTTGGGGGGTGTATATTGGAATCAGCAAGTCCGTCTCTCTGTCCGTCTGTCTGTCTGTCCGTCTGTCTGTAGACATGATTTGTCCGGACATGTTCTAAGAAACCAGTGCACGGATTTTTCTGAAAATTTGTATACACATTACCTACCATATGAAGATGTGCACCTAATATTTTCATTTTTTCTTCGATTTACAGGCTTTTTTCCACATATGGACTTAGACATTTTGTCCGGGCATGTTCTAAGAAACCTTTCTGAAATTTGTACATTCATTGATCACTATATGAAGATGTGCACCTGGTATTGTCATATTGATTCGACAATTTTTCTCCAATTTATAGGCTTTTTTCCACTTTTGGACTTAGTCATATTTCCAATTTACCGGTAAAAAATATTTCTTAAAAATTCATACAGAGATTTGATATAAATATTGTAAATGCATTGTTTTTGTATTTACGCATTTCTTATTTTGAATTAGAGTATTCAAAGTATAAGAAATAAGGGGGGTCTCTTTGGAGAATATTTCAAAACAAATTAATCATGCATTTTTCAAGTGAAAGAACTTTTGTGTACATTGTACCTTATTTTTATTGAATGTACATAAATACATACGTATATTAATAAATATTTCCATTTTCTGTTAATAGGGGAGTGGGGGTGGAGGATCAGAATGAGAAATGCTGACAAACAATGAAATACTTTAAAAATTCTTATAATGTATTGGTATATAATGTTTGTATTGAGCATCACCAGGAATGTTTTAGTATTTAATTGATTCATTGATTTTTTAAAGGAACATTTTCAATAAATAAAAATGATATTATACCAGATGACCAATAGTCAACTTCATTCTGGTTTAATATGAGGAAGTCTGGTTTTTTCCCCCATATATATTGCGTGCCCGCCGGGGGGGGGGGGGGGGGGGGGGGGGGGGTATTAGTCCCGAAAGGACAGTTCTAGTTGTAACGACCATAGAATTTACGAAATGCTGTCTTAAACTTGACTGTGAAACCCCTGCAACAAACTTGTTTGTAAGTAGCCTGTCTCGATTTAAAAAACTGATCATACGCAGAACTGCTCTTGCGTACGAATGAGTTCAGAGACATACACACATATGCTTGGTAAGGAATACTGCTACATAATACTAGTAATGGGAAGTTGACGATGGAGAAGCTGAAATCGTCCCGTTTGTTATAAAGTTGAGTAGTTAGTTTGCCGTTAATGTTAATGTTCAATAAAATATCCAAGTACGAAGCAGACAGATTATATACGATATTGAGTAAGATTTCATGTATTTCAAACGGTGTTCTAGTAATGAAAACGAACAAATTTTGATACATTACTGTGTATCTACCGGAGATTAACCGAACTCGTTAGAAAGTTTATTCATTGACAGATAATGAAAAACAGTTTTATCTCGCCGAATGCAATAAACCTTTTAGATAAATTTCTATTAATAACATATAAGAGTCTCCGTACATCTCCGATGATCGCTACGTTTGTAATATGATACGCTGCGAGAGGGAGAGAAAACAAAATGATTGGAAGCAGATATACATGTAGATATTACTTTTTCTTGTTCAATTTGTACTTTTAGTATGCAGTAAAATCCTGGCTTTTTGACAACCGATGTAAGGTGCGAAATGCGAAACTTAGTACAATTTATTGCTATGAATAGAATTTACAATATGTTTACTGCTGCGTTTTATCTCGTGCTTTCATTGTCTTGTCCTCTATTGAACAAACGCTTTTGATTTAAAAATAATGTAATAGGTAATTTTCCTCCAAAAGATAACCCACCTACACGCCGCCAAGTGTACTGCATTGTTCATTTCGCACTTAGAATAGGGTCATGGATGTAAAAAAAAAAAAATCTAACTCGTGGAATGCCTTTGTTTGGTCTGAGAATTTTCGTATGACAAGTATCTATTTCGTGATATGTTGTTCTCAGTCTCAGAACATGAATCTTTTATTTATGCCGTACATATTGTAATGTAAATAATAATGTGTATCTGGTGTGCAGAAAGTCAAGAGGAAACCTGCCCTGAAAATGAATGGCGCGAAAGTGTTGCACCTGTACTGGGCAGTCACCGCAGCACGAACACCCATGATGCCCTGTGTGTTATAAGTAATAAAATACGTCGAAATGAAAAGAATACTGCCCATTGTGATGAAAGTGAACAGTGTCATAGCATAAATGTATCATTATCTTTGGGACATTGGTGTGGCCCAGGAAGATTAAAAGAGTAAAGCCTGACCCAATGTTTTATAAGCCTTGGGATTACACTTGGATGTAACCGAAGTGTCAAATCGATGCGGAAAATCCCTAAAGTTTATAAAGTACACAACCCACTTCCAACAGCATCACTAGCCTGCAGTTCTACCATTGTTTAATCTGCATGTATAATAAATTCTAACTGCAGAATGAAATAGAGCCATTACGATCCTACGGTGGCTTGCAATTGTTAGTGTTGTAGTCGTCTTACCAAATAATGACAGCGTAGGAAGAATTTGTTAAAGAATGGACCCTTCGGTCGAAAGATGACTTCAAATAACATATCAAGACTGAGGGGTGTAATTCCGACAAGATGATTATTTTTATTTTGCTTGTAGCATGTGCAAAGTACAGCTCCTCTTTCGGAGACAGTTGCAAATGACATCGATGCATAAAAACGCAATGTTATATGATTTTTCATGTCATGCACCGGTGGACCGTGGTATACAACTTATTCATTTCGGGCCGAGAAGAGGACAAAACGTCAATTTGCGTCTTTGGCTCCGAAACTACGAGAAAATGACAAAATTCAGACAAAGAACACATAGATAATCGCGACCATTTTTGTCGCCTTTTCGTTTGTTGTATTGTCAATAGTTCAGTCTACTTTTGTTTGCACCCCAATGTTCATACTTCCAATTAGATTTGTTTGTTGAACCTGAGACAAGGCATCTCATAAGTTTACAGAGTACACACATGTATTTACATATGATAAAAATATTTGCATATACTTCAGTATACACTGTAAGGACCTAATCAATTGAACTTATTAATATAAGAAGTGGGGATTGAAAAATAAATGTGGGGAAATATAAAGGCAAAGATAACGAACAGTAATCAATCTCATAAGTCCATAATAGAATACAAAACAAGAGTTGGGCAAACACGGACCCCTGGACACACCAGAGGTGGGATCAGGTTCCTAGGAGGAGTAAGCATCTCCTGTCGACTGGTCACACCCGCTGTGAGTCCATTGTATTGAAATCAGTATTGATTTTGTAGGAAAAATACGTACATAATTACATGTATATATGAACAAGAACCAATCAATATTACTTTCCATAAAATAATCAAATTAGTAATTATATGTTAAATTTTCTGAATTATCATCAGTGTATTGTATTTATGTTTCTCAAATATTCGATATATGAGAACACGTTCTGCATAATTATGATCAATTTCTATATAGAGGCAGATGACTGCCGATTACTCCATTTTTAGGGTTCAATGCGGTTGTGAACGGTTAACAGGGTATGCTTACTACACCTAAGGACTTGATCTCACGTGTGACGAGTTCAGGATTCCGTGTTTGCCTTAATGTAAATTTTGTATTCCTTATAGCACTTTGATAATGAGATTGATCACGTTTCGTTGTCTTCACTTTTGTCATAAGAAAAGTCACCTGCTTATGGTGTGTATGTCTCTCAGTTGATTCGATACGCAAGGGCATGCCATGCGTATGATGATTTTTTAAAGCGAGGCCAACTACTAACCAAAAAGTTGATGTTGCAGGGTTATAACGAATCTCGTTTAAAGTCATCATTTCGCAAATTCTACGGTCGCTATAATGACCTTGTTTGCGATTACAAAGTATCACTAAGTCATATGTTGACTGATTTGTTTCATACCATTTGTTAGACTGTCATTTTCATACTAGATTTGACGACGGGTAACCCCGTTTACTTTGTTTCGACTACAGGCTCACGGCGGGTGTGACCGGTCAGCAGAGGATGCTTACTCCTCCATGGCACCTGATCCTGCCTTCGCTTTCGTCGAAGGTCCGTGTTGCCCTACACTCGATTTTGTATGTGTTTTTGGGACTATGATTACGTTTGATACTTTGTTACTTCGCCATTTTATAAGAAAACGAAAATCGACAATTTTACTACCGAAAATTAACATTTTGACATTAACAAATAAGTTTATTTGCACATATACCCAATCATCTACATTCAGTATTGTTTTGTTAATAATGACTTTGATGATCTATCCTCACATGGGAGGTTATTCTTACGTTGCAATGAGGCTTGCTTTCTAAGAAAATATATTTAGAGGATTAATATATTTTGCGTACCTTGTTTTTTAATTTTACAATATATAAATATAAGAAATGAATGTCTGGACTGCCTGTATTATGGAGTTTTTGCCTATTATACGAATTATACAATGCTTTCATTATTTATGTACCCTCCTACATATGTAATACAAACTATCTAGACACACTGACTGCTTTCTTGAATCAGGAAACAGACGGAAATTTGAATTTACTTTGTAGTGCTGACACGAGATAGTGAACTGTGAGTATTTTGGGTGCTAAAACAAGGGCTGATGTTTTTTAAAATGTAGAATAAAGTAAATTCAGAGTTTTCTCTTCTGAAGTAAGAAAAATCCGGACTTTTTGCGGTTTAGAGATTAAAAAAAATAACCCAGCTTAGATCATGCAATCATTTACAACTAGACCTCGATATTCTTTAATCAAACTGTTTGAGAATCTCTTCAATTCATTTTAATCATGTTTAAACAAAATGTATGCACAAGTAATCCCTTTCCCCCGCAAAAGTACGCTACATTTGATAGAACAGAGGTACATAGATGCAATTTCTCCATGCACGCGTATTTTGGCTTTCTGAACGTGCAACAATGCATTTTTTAAGGTACCAATGCTGTAGAGGTCTGGTTTTTTCAAAATAGTGAATTATTTATGTCACAGTTTCAATAAATAATTATCAGTATTGTGCTTTTTAAAGTACACTGTACATTGTATTTCGACTCATTCATGACTAGCCTGCTATCTCTTAATCATGCCCCCACGCTACAAAATGCGGAGGACATGTTTTGGCCGAACACTCCTGTTATTGTCAGCGCTATCTCCACGGAAACCGTTTAACAGAATTTCATAAAATTTGTAATTAACAAGGACATATTGATCGTAGGAAATCCCGATTCAATTTTCCTTTGGAGTTGTGTCCTCTTAACTGGCAAGAATTAAATTTACTACTGAAACAGTTTTCTCTGAAACCGTTGAAGATATTTTCATGTAACTTTGTATTCAATATGGACATCCTGTGTAGATAGGCATATTCAGAGGAAGTTCCGATTTAATGATTTTTTCTTAAGAGTTCTTAACATCTTAACATGAAAATTTGACCAAAATAATCGCTTTTTAAGTCATTTAATATTTTTGTTTTACTATTAACATTTCACACAATTAGCATTTTTAAACGATATCATATATGACTTGAGTAGCGCCATCTAGTTGTAAACGTAAAAATAGTACAGTATAGCATAGAGACATACAAATTCGTTGTATTTCATGCATTACATTGCCATTCATTATGTGTAGCATTTCCATTCATTGTGAGGAGTAATTCATATATGAGATTCTCAATATTGGTTTGATTATGCTTGTATAATCATTGGGTGGGTTGCCTGTTGGAATTTGTTTACTCCTATTGAGAGATCACCAGTTGTACATGTAGGAGTAGTACCACACATTCTGTGCATATGCCTAGCGTTAAGAGCCGTAGCATTGAGGGTTCTTCACGTGCCAACGTATGCCGCGACACAGGACCTCCGTTGTAAGGTTATATTCAAAAGACTTCTGATTCTCATTTCAAACAGCAGAGCATTTGGCGATTAATCACTACCTTTGTTTACGTCTTTGGTTTGACATGACATGAGCGGACCTCGAACTCACGACCTCTCGGTTACGAAGCAAACGCTCTATCTCTGAACTAATGCGACCTGGTTTGATCAGTATGAGTCGTATTACAACTGCAAACCAAGTTTCACACTTACGCAGGATGATTATACATATCGTCATTTGGATTGGATCGATCCCGTGGGGATCCGAGTTAGTATCCCTTGCTTGTCGTTAGAGGCGACTAATAGTGCTGTGGTCATTTCTCAAATGGGGCTTTAAAAAGGGAGTAACCCCAACCTAAGGTAGAACAAAGCACAACCTAGTATGGTTTGGCGCAGAATTTTGTCTAGATTATGGAAATGATGGTTGTAGTCTGATAAAATATGTTTGACTTGGCGTAAATTTGGATTTTCTGTCACAAAGACAAACATTTTTAGGCAAAAAATACACAGTGCATTGTGTCCAACTACGGCGGACCTTATGCAGGAAGTCAAACAGAAACGGTTTTAAACCAAGCTGTCTGACCCAGCAAATTGTATCATGCCTTTTATATGCCAATTATGTGTATATTTTTCTGATAAGAAAAGAAATGTGGTCGAAAACAGTCATAAACGTATTCATTTTTCGTTCTGCGCACCCCCATTTCTTTCGTCTAACAGACTCATAAATTAAAAGAATTGTATATACTACGCATAAAATTTTTCCTCATATACTCTTCTGTCGCATGATATGTATACATTTCTAGCTTAATCTATGAGGTTGTAAGACATCAAAATGTTACCCCACTCCCCAAATACGATAACTGTGTAAATTTTGTACATTTGGATACAGTGGCAGATGGGTTATTTTTTTGCTCTTATATCAACGCCTGGTGGTAGAGTATTAGCCATGGTTTAGGCTAGCTAATTGACATGATTTTGCATCTTTGTATTTTTATCAGTATATGTTCACATTGAGACACAGATTCAAACGTTTGCTATCATATTCAAGACCAAAAAGAATTGACTGAGTGGTCCTCCTGCCTAGATCGCTGGATGCCTCAAAACAGCGAGAAGTCAACCTTGTCTTGAGTTCGATGGCTGCTTCAAACCTATCACGTGAACATAAGTAGCAAACTTATTTTTAGAATTGAGAAACTTGGGTCTTTCGGATGTGACCTTAAAACGGTCATTCAGTTTCTTGCTGTTGACCAGAAATATCCAAAAAGATATCCCATTACTAAATGTTGTAGTCATCGAGTTCTCGATTTGATGATGTAAATCACAACAAACAGGCTAGCTCCCATGCTGCTGATAGCAAACATTTTGTTTAATTTATAAGAACACCCAGATCGAAATTAAATAAAAAAGGTGGTAAAAATCCAGATCGACAGCTTTGAGTCCAGATAGGTTGTGTGATAGAAAACATACATATATTTTGGTCTTATATTATTGCGACAAGGACAAATTTTACATGCTGGATCGCCATAACCGTCAACAGGCAACTTTATATTCCAGTACATACCATTGCAACAATGGATGTTGTGAACCCCCAGCAGCACATCCACTTACCAGATATGACAGCACAGATTATACCATACATGAATTAAACCTGCAGTAACGCGTGGGGAATGACATCCTTTCACTCACATTTGGAGTGCAAAATAATCTCCTGCGGACAATCCCATGCAACAGTCCTCTGCTTGTATCAAAAGAAAGCAATGGTATTTCCTCCCTGGATCAGTTTTGATATCTTCTGACCTTGACAACAAACCTGCATCACAAAATTTTGTTTTCAATCTTTCAATCAGTATGTACTCAGAGCAAGGTACACCAAACCAGCATTTAGTGGCAAAGTCACATCGCCAGTCTAAACTTGTTTACTCCTGTTGGCAACGAATGGTATCTGTCAGAAGAATCCTGATTCGACAGGCAAGAGCTTGCTCTGCATATGATCAATTTTTAGATTGAGTTGGGCTGCTGTCAAACGAGTTGATGTTACAGGAGTTTCAACAGTATCGTTTGAAGTTAGCATTTGCATAAATGGTTGTTATATTGATTTAGTTTGCCAATACAAACTGCCATGGAGTCAGAGGCTGTTTCACGTATTTAAATCAATTTCCTAGATCATTCGTAAAACACCGATTTCCACTATGTATTACTCTGTTTACCTGATCAAAATATAGAACTCACCGAGGATGTGACTCGTCGACAGGGGATGCTTACTACACCTAAGCATCGGATTCCACCACTGGTATATCCAGGGGTCTGTGTTTGCCCATTTCGTAATTTGTATTCCGTATAGGATTTATGAAATTGATCACTGTTCGTTATATTCACCTTTTTCGTATAATGCACTGTACAGACTGCTACACCCGACAATTTTACCAATGTCACTGTCTGCTGTACCACCTTTTGTGCATACCATGTAGACGTTCAGAACATCCTAGTGGTTGTTGAATCTGACATGATACTCTTTACTTAGAATCTTTGACTCGGACGATGATGGAATTGACTTGGAAATGAGTTCTACTTATTTACATTCAGAAACTAACTATCATTATTTACTGTATCTCTGCTATTTTGTACTTATAGTCAAATTTGATCAGGTTTTTCACTACATGGTCATCTGAGTCTCATTTGGAGAGATAATATTGTTGTAGAATTAGTGTCTGAGTGACACACATTATATCCATCACTGTCTTCTTTCTACTAATTTCCATGTACATATAACTTATGGCATTGTATGAATATGGAAGTACATCTGATTAAGACAATCAGCTTACGGCGGGTGTGACAGGTCGACAGGGGATGCTTACTCCTAGACAACTGATCTCGCATCTGGTTTTACTTTTGACATAGTACATGACATAAGTGAGGTGCAAACGTCTTTTCATTGTTGTTCGTAAATTCAAAGTACATGTATTATCATAAGGGGAGGGTGATTACTCTGATTCATTGCTATCAAAAATCAGTCAGCAGTTGTAATATTTTTCTTATTTGTCTTAAACTCGTTGATAGTTGTCTACGATGAGGCTTTTTACATTTGTAGCATTACAAATTACTTTGAAATGACAAAATTACCATCTCCTTGATTCCATGTCATTGTGAAGTGAAAGAACATGGTGACTTAGTAGGTGTTATAAACTTTTGAAGAACAACATTAAAAACAAAATGCATTATTTGTTCTACCTTTGTATTGTTATGAATGATTAACCACTTTAGTTTTGGTATAATGGCCATTTCACGAATATCATTTAAATTCACAAAATTAACGCAGTTTCTCAACTTTTAGGGAGGGGATAACAATTTGCTTTCTTACAGTCTCATATATTATGCTAGACATGTATACTTATATCACACGACGGAGGCGTAAATGAGAAAAAAAATTATGTGTAGTATATACAATTTCTTCATTAATGAGTCTGTTAGACGCAAGAAATGAGGGTACACGGAAAGAAAAATGAAGACTTTTATGAATGTTTTAGACCACATTTCCTTCTTTATTAAAAAACTCTGCACAGAAATAGCATAGATAAAAATTTCTTGGGTCATATTGCGTGGTTTAAAACAATTTCTGTTTGATTTCCTGCATAAAGTTCGCCATAATTGGACAAAATATTTTTTCTATTTTTTTTCACAAAAGTTAATTCAAAAACATTTTATCAGACTACGACCATCATTTCCATACATATAGCTAACCTCGGTTGGGGTCATCTTAGAATTTGACCTTCCAGCCACTGCACTATAAACAGGACGGTCCTCCAAATACCGAGGACTTGCATTACAGCAGGTGTGGCACGATAATGATCCCTACATTTTGCAGCCTTTCACCGGCAATGGTGACGTCTCCATATGGGTGAAAAACGCTCAAGCGGGACGTTAAACAATATACAACCAACCAACATTTGAAATCTAACTTTTTCTGACAAAATATTCCTTTTGAAAACACAAAACTGGTTTTTATGATAATAGTTGAATAATAATTATTGAATAACCTGATAAAAAAAGACAAAGTCTTTAATAACTGTGTCTGAAATTTATGTAATCTTGATTTTAAGATTGTATTTGCTGTTACGTTTAATTATTTTGAAAGTGTGCAAAGAATAATTGTAAAACTTGAAATTACCAAAATGGGGGGTATACGTATTCAGGAGAGAACATTTTGCAAAATATCTTCGGCCAACTAATGATAAAAAATGTTTTGTTGTTAACCTTAGATATATTTCTAAATATTTTTCAAGAAAAACTGGTATGTAAACAATTCAGATTATGAGAATTTTCAATTGCGATAATTTTGTGATTTTTTCTGAAGGATGTGAGCAGATTAAGCAGAAGTTTTTTTTATGTTTTCAATTGAATATATTTGAAAATTCTCTCAGTAAATAAATATCTATTGGTTTGTATAAATTATAGCTGAGTATGATGTGCTTTGGTGCATAAATTGATAAAAATGAGATAATGTGTCCTCGTGTTAAAATATGGCTTTGCATTTGGGGGTACATGTGCTCTGTAGCACATAGCATAAAAATTTGTCTGCAAAGGTATGTCTCATATGGGTTTTTTAGTTAGTTTTTAGTTGTTTAGGTCATTTAAATAAAAAAAAAAGATTGATTGACAGAAATTTCTAAGAGTATGGACCTACCTTAAAGCTTAAATGCAAATATGAAACTTCCTACATGGGCTATGATACTCAGTTGAAAGTTAAGGTCTGTAGACCTTTTGTTATAAAAAAAAAAAAAAAAGAAGAAGTAAAGATTAGTTATTTCCTCGTGATCTTTAAAGAGTATACATTTTTTCTAATTGCAAATAAAACACATGATGCTCTCAATTTGCCTACGGCTGCGTTGCTTCTGCTCATTGTGAATTATACAGTGGATGGAACATCTCAGCTGAGGCCCCACCCGCCCGTTGATTACTACGGGGGATTCTTTGGGTTTCAGAAGCCGCTCTAAGGTGATTTTCATATCGAAAAGAAATTGAACAATCGCCGCGCAATCTCTTTCAAATATGTTTTCTTCTATCCAGAAAACGCCAGTGGCATGGTTTTCAGTATTCTCCTTGAGTTCATATCCATCTACTTGTATACTCTTGGTCCCCAGTGATGCATTCTAACAGGCTATGCACAATGAGCTTCAGCATGCAGTAGAAATGTGTAACACGTGAGTTGGATATATATACTATAATCCAGCCTTTGAGATAATTCATTAGAATACTTTAATTTAAATACATTTATGTAGTACAACCTTGATATTTTACACATTTTGAATAAAACGATTGACCTTGGAAAAAGCATTGTAGTAATTACGGACACCCAATGTAGGTTTTTAAAAATTACTTTGGAAATGTGTACAATATTTCAGTCACCGTGCATAACAATCGAATAGAACAATCTAGGCTATTTGTACCTGGGCTGTACATGTTGACTAAAGTATTACTTACATTGTTTGCAGTAATTAGGGCCCCGCATCGAGAGATGCGCCGCCCTATAGTTTTTCACTTTGTCTGTCTCTCTGTCCGTCCGTCAACAATTTTTGTTAACACCAAAACTCATAACCTATACATTGTACATAGATGAAATTTTGCACACTTGTTTCTCACCATCTACAGATGTGCATATTGAAATTTAGTCTTATAGGGGTCAATATTATGGGGAAAAACTTCATTTTTCCATGCAAAAATTCGCAGATTTTGAAAATCGTACTTTGTGGAAACACTAAAAATCAAAACCTATACATTGTTACATAGATAAATCATATACGATAACCAATTTTTATGCACCAGAATGCGCATTTCGACAAAAATTATGTTTCTTCAGTGATGCTCAAACCGAAAATGTTGGAAATCCGAAACATGAAAGTAAACTTAATAAAAGTGATCAAAGTAGTGCCAAAAGATTTCGAAGGATCAGAGCTATGCCTTGAGGGAGATAATCCTTAATTTTGATATGAATTTCTAATTTTACCACTGCAATCTAATACATATCCGTAATTTCAAGCTAGTAAACAATGTACACTAGCACACTAGGGCTGTAGAGACCCTCGGGGATATAACAGCAGAGCGCCTCGACCCAGGTCAGTCAAATAATAATATAAATAACACATACAACGTACCCAATTTTATGCACCAGATATGCCATTCGACAATATCAATGTCTCTTCAGTGAGCTCAAACCGAAATGTTTGGAATATCCGAAACATGAAAAGTAAAACTTAATGATGTGACATATTGATAAATTTGCGTTCTCCATTAGGGGTAAATATATTGGGGGGAAAGGTCGCGGTGGCTCAGTGGTAGAAGCTCCGCTCGTGATCGGGAGGTCGTGCGTTCGAGCCCCTGGCTCGGAGCTCACTCCGGCCGGCAAATCCTAATGACGTGAAAATGTCAAAACTACAACGTATAGTAGTGATGCCTCCTTCGCCAACGAGCTCGGCAATTATATGAATCGAGAGAATCCAACGGCGTTTTCGGCACTAATAACCTGTAAAACGGAAGGTCCCGTATAGATCGCACAGCATGTGTGGCACGCAAAAGAAACCCACTACAGCTTAAAAAGTCAGTGACATGTGCCAAGCAATATGGTCTACAAATTTGCACCCTTCATCCGCAATGGTGAACGTCTCATTATTGAGTGAAAATTTCTCGACGGGATGAAAAAACAGACAAATAATCTAATCCGATCAATTCATATTTCAATGAAAATTCGCAGATTTTGAGAATCGTACTTTGTGAACCCCAAAAACTCGAGGGCCCGCTGAGCAAATATTTTAATGTACACATCTGCATATTGGTGATAAAGAAGTTTTGCAAAAGTTAAGTAAAATCTATAGATTTTGAGTTATAGTGTTCACAAAAATCTGTGAATTTTCATCGAACAATGAAGTTTGTCGCCCAAAAATTTACCCCTATAAAACCAAATTGCAATATGCACCATCTGAGGATGGTTGAGAAAGAAGTTCGCAAAAATTTCAGCTGGTTTGTAAAATGTATAGGTTTCGAGTGTTTGGGCGTTCACAAAGTACATTCTCAAAATCTGCGGAATTTTCATGTGAAATATGATTGATTGATGATTATTTGTTGTTTTCATCCCGTCAGAGAATAATTTCATCATAATTGAGACGTTCACCATTGCGGTGAAGGGCTGCAAATTTTAGACCTATGCTCAGCCACTTCATGACTTTTAGCAGTGAGGGTTTTTTGCGTGCCACACATGCTGCGGACACGCGGACGCTCCGTTTTAAGGTTATATCCGAAAACCCGTGGATTTCTCACTTCTAAATGCCGAGCTCTGGCGAAAGGAGCATCACATACCTATTTTCACGTCTTAGTTTTGACCGGCCGGAGTGGCCGAGCACGGGGCTCGAACGGCACGACCTCCCGATCACGAGGCGTAGAGCCTACCACTGAGCCACGCGACCTTTTCCCCCAAATATTTTCCCCTAATGAGACCAAATTTCAATATGCACGATCATTAAGTTTTACTTTCATGTTTCCGGATTCCAATCATTTCGGTTTGAGCATCACTGAAGGAGACATAATTGTCGAAATGCGCATTCTGGTGCATGAAAATCTGGTACCGTATATATGATTTATATTATTATGACCCCTGGCGTCGAGGCCTCTGCTGTTAAATCCCCGAGGTGTTCTCTACAGCCCAGTTGCTATGTACTATTGTTACTAGCTTGAAATACGGATATGTATTTAGATTTGCAGTGGTAAAATTAGAAATTCATATCAAAAATTAAGGATTATCTCCCTCAGCATAGCTCTGATCCTTCGAAATCTTTGGCACTAGCTTTGATCACTTTTTATTAAGTTTTACTTTTATCGTTTCGGATTTCCAACATTTTCGGGTTTGAGCATCACTGAAGAACATAATTTTGTCGAAATGCGCATCTGGTGCATAAAAATTTGGTATCGTATATGATTTTATTCTATGTAACCAATGTATAGGTTGTTGAGTTTTTAGTGTTGTCACAAAGTACGATTTTTCAAAATCTGCGAATTTTTTGCCATTTGGAAAATATGAAGTTTTTTCCCCATAATATTGTGACCCCTATAAGACTAAATTTCAATATGGCACATTCTAGTAGGATGTGAGAAACAAGTGTTTGCAAAATTTCATCTATGTACAATGTATTAGGTATGAGTTTTTGGTGATTAAAAAAATTGTTGACGGGACGGACAGAGAGACAGACCCAAAAGTGAAAAACATAGGCGGCGCATGCCTCTCGATGCGGGGCCCTAATTACTGCAAACAATGTAAGTGGTAATACTTTAGTCAACATGTTACAGCCCAGGACAATAGCCCTAGAATTTTTCTATTCGGATTGTTATGCACGCGTGCTAAATATTGTACTACATTTCCAAAGTAATTTTTAAAAAACTACATGTGGGTGTCCGTAAATACTTACAATCTTTTTCCAAGGTCAATCGTTTTATTCAAAATGTGTAAAATATCAAGGTGTACTACATAAAATGTATTTAAATTAAGTATTCTAATGAATTTATCTCAAAGGCTGGATTATAGTATATATATCCAACTCACGGGTGTTACACGATTTCTCTGCCATGCTGAAGACTCATTGTGCAATAGCCTGTTAGAATGCGGATCACTGGGCGACCAAGAGTTATACAAGTAGGATGGATATGAAACTCAAGGGAATACTGAAAACCATTGCCACTGTGCGTTTTTCTGGATATTAAGAAAAACAATATTGAAAGAGATTGCGCGGCATTGTTCAATTTCTTTTTCGGATATGAAAAATTCACCTTAGAGCGAGGCTTCTGAAACCCAAAGAATCCCCCGAAGTAATCAACGGCCGGTGGGGCCTCAGCCTGAGATGTTCCATCCACTGATATAGATTCACAATGAGCAGAAGCAACGCAGCGCGTAGCAAATTGGAGGAGCATCATGTGTTTATTTGCAATTAAGAAAAAAATGTCTACTCTTTTAAAGATCACGAGGAAATAAACTAATCTTTACTTCTTCTTTTTTTTTTTTTTTTATAACAAAGGTCTACAGACCTTAACGTTTTCAACTGAGTATCATAGCCCATGTAGGAAGTTTCATATTTGCATCTTAAGCTTAAGGTAGGTCCATACTTCGTTAAAATTCCTGTCAATCAATCTTTTTTTTATTTAAATGACCTAAACAACTAAAAACTAACTAAAATAACTCCATATGAGTACATACCTTGCAGATCAAATTTTTATGCTATGTGCCACAGAGCACATGTACCCCCAAATGCAAAGCCATATTTTAACACGGAGGACACATTAGTCTCATTTTTTATCAATTTATGCACCAAAGCACATCATACCAGCGTATATTTTATACAAACACCAATAGATAATTTATTTACTGAGAGAATTTCAATATATATTCAATTGAATAACAATAAAAAAACTTCTGCTTAATTGCTCACATCCTTCCAGAAAAATCAGACAAAATATCGCAAATTTTTGAAAAAATTCTCATAATCTGAATTGTTTTACATACCAGTTTTTTTCTTGAAAAATTTAGACACATATATCTAAGGTTAACAACAAAACATATTTTATTCATAGTTGGCCGAAAAGTATTTTGCAAAATGTTTCTCTCCCTGAACATACGTATACCCCCCATTTTGGTAATTTTTCAAAGTTTTACAATTATTTTTTGCACACTTTCAAAATAATTAAACGAACAGCACAAATATCTAACTTAAAATCAAGATTACATAAATTTCAGACACAGTTATTTAAAGACTTTGTCTTTTTTATCAGGTTATTCAATAATTATTATTCAACTATTATCATAAAACCAGTTTTTGTGTTTTTCAAAAGGAATATTTGTTCAGAAAAAGTAGATTTCATATAGGTTGGCGTTGTGTTGTATATTGTTTAACGTCCCCGCTTGATGCGTTTTCGCATCCCATATGGAGACGTCACCATTGCCGGTGAAAGGCTGCAAATGAGGGATCATTCGTTGCCACACTGCGGGTAATGAGTCCTCGGTTATTTGGAGGAGACCGTCCTGTTTATAGTGCAAGGTCGGCTGGAAGGTCAATTCTAAGATGACCCCAACGAGGTTAGCTATATGTATGAAATTGATGGTTCGTAGTCTTGATAAATATGTTTGTTGAATTAACTTTTGTTGAAAAAAAAATTAGAAAAAATGATTTGTCCATATATGGCGAACTTTATGCAGGAAATCAACAGAAATTTGTTTTAGAACATCGCAAATGATTGACCCAAGAAATTTTTTTCTATGCATTTCTGTGCAGAGTTTTTTAATAAAGAAGGAAATGTGGTCTAAAACAATTCATATAAAAGTCGTGCATTTTCTTTCCGTCTGTACCTCATTTTCTGCGTCTAACAGAGCTCATTAATGAAGAATTGTAATACCACATTATTTTATTTCTCATTACGCCTCCGTCGTGGATATAAGTATACATGTCTAGCATTAATATATGAACGTAAGAAAAAAAAGCAATCTGTTAATTACCCCTCCCTAAAAGTTGAGAAACTGAGCGTTAATTTGTTGAATTTAACAATGAGATATTATGCATGTGACATCAAGATGGCCATTAACCCAAAACTAAGTGGTAATCATTTCATAACAATAACAAGGCATGTAAGAAAATAATGCATTTTGTTTTTAATCGTTCTGTGTTCATACAGAAGTTTCTCAAAATCCACCTACTAAAGTTCACCATGTTCCTTTCACTTCACAATGAACATGGAATCAGGAATTGGTAATTTGTCATTGTCAAACGTTATCTAATGCTAAAATGTTAACAATTAGCTCTCATCGTAGAAACAAACTATCAACGAGGTTAAAGACAAATAAGTATGAAATACTATACAACTGGTCACTGAACATGATCTGTTATACACCCTAGATAGCACAATGAATCCAGCCCTACAGCTATAGTAATCCATCCCTTATCGATATATACTAGTACTTTGAATTACACGAATCGAACAATTGAATAAGACGCTTATGCCCTCAACTCATGTCATCTAGCATAATTACAGTAATAGTCAAAGTAAAACCAGATGCATGATCACGTTGTCCTAGGAGTAAGCATCCCCTGATCGACCTGTCACACCCGCCACGTTAAGCTGATCTGTCTATAAACAGATGTAAACTTCCATATTTATCATACAATGCATAAGTTATATGTACATGGAAAATTAGTAGAAGAAGGACAGTTGTATGGATATAATGGTTTCCTCAGACACTAATTTCTACAACCAATACCTTATCTCTCCAAATGAGACTCAGATGACCATGTAGGAAAAACTCTGATCAAATTGACTATAAGTTACAAAATAGCAGAGAGACAGTAAAATACATGATAGTTAGTTTTCTGAATGTAAATAACAGTTAAGAACTCATATTCCATAGTTCAATTCCATCATTCGTCGGAGTATCAAAGATTCTAAAGCTAAGCAGAGTATCATTCAGATTCAACAAACCACTAGGATGATTCTGAACGGTCGAATACACTGGTTATGCAACAACAAGTGTGGTCTAGCAGACAGTGACATATTGGTATAATTAAATATGTCGGGTGTAGCAGGCTGTAGCAAGTAGTGCATTCTCCGAAAAAGTGTGAATATAACGAACCAGTGATCAATCTTCATAAATCCTATACGGAATAACAAAATTACCGAAATGGGCAAAACACAGACCCCTGGATATACCAGTTGGTGGAACCGATGCTTAGGTGTAGTAAAGCATCCCCTGTCGACGAGTCACCATCCTCGGTGAGTTCCTAATATTTTTGATCAGGTAAACAGAGGTAATACATAGTGGAAATCGGTGTTTTACGAATGATCTAGGAAATTGATTTTTAAATACGTGAAAGAGGACACTCTGACCTCCATGGCAGTTTGTATTGGCAAACTAAATCAATGATATAACAACCGGATTTATTGCAAAATTGCTAACTTCAAAACGATACTGTTGAAACTCCTGTAACATCATACAACTCGTTTTGACAGCAAGACCCAACTCAATCTAAAAATTGATCATTATGCGAGCAAGCATCTTGCACTTGGTCGATATCAGGATTCTTGCTGACCAGATACCATTCGTTGCCAACAGGAGGAAGAAAGCAAGATTAAGGATGGCGACTGTACTCTTTAGCCACTAAATGCTGGTTTTGGTTGTACCTTGCTCCTGAGTACTACTGAGATTTGAAAGATTGAAAACAAAATTTTGTGATGCAGGTTGTTGTCAAGGTCAGAAGATATCAAAACTGATCCAGGCGGAGAATACCATTGCTTTCTTTTGATAAGCAGAGACTGTTGCGCATGGGATCGTCCGCACAGGAGATTATTTTGCACTCCAAATAGTTGAGTGAAAGGATGTCATTCCCCACGCGGTTACGGGTGCAGTTTAATTCATGTACGGTTATAATCTGTGCTTGTCATATTCTGGAAGTGGACTGTTGCTGCTCGGGGAGTTACACAAACTCCATTGTTGCAATGGGTATGTTACTGATGGAATATAAAGTTGCCCTTAGTGACGGTTATTGGCGATCCAGCATGTGAAAAATTTGTCCTTGTCAGCAGATTAAATAAAGACCAAATAATATGTATGTTTTCTATCGAACACAACCTATCTGGACTCGAGAAGGCTGTCAGAATCTGGATTGATTTACCCCTCTTTTTTATTTAATTTCGACTCTAGGGTGTTCTTATTAAATAAACAAATATGTTTTGTATCCAGCAGCATGGGAGCTAGCCTGTTTGTTGTGATTTAACATCATCAAATCGAGAACTCGATGACTACAAACATTAGTAATGGGATATCTTTTTTGGATAATATTCTGGTCAACAGCCAAAGAAACGAATGAGCCGTTTTAAGGTTACAATCATCAGAAAGAGCCCCAAGTTTCTCAATTCTAAAAATAAGTTATGCCTACTTATGTTCACGTGAAAGGTTTGAAGCAGCCATCGAACTTCAACGACAAGGTTTGACTTCTCGCT
The DNA here is from genome assembly GCA_903981925.1 of Ostrea lurida. Taxonomy (NCBI): domain Eukaryota; kingdom Metazoa; phylum Mollusca; class Bivalvia; order Ostreida; family Ostreidae; genus Ostrea; species Ostrea lurida. The sequence goes on along the minus strand of CAJDSM010036342.1, from coordinate 24,309 downwards.
GTTTTTGAGGCATCCAGCTGATCTAGGGCAGGGACCACTCAGTTCAATTCTTTTTGTCTTGAATATGATAAGCAAACGTTTTGAATCCTGGCTGTCTCAATGTGAACATATTGACTGATAAAAAACAAAGATGCAAAATTATGTCAATAGCGATAGCCTTAAACCTGCAATCTCTACCAACAGGCGTGTATAAAGAGCAAAAAAAATAACCATCTGCCACTGCTATCTCCAAAGTACAAAATTTACACAGTATCGTATTTGGGGAGTGAGGAGTAACGAAATGTTTGATGTCGATTACAACCTCATAGATTAAGCTAGAAATGTGATTACATATCATGCGACAGAAGAGTATTATGAGGAAAAATTTTATGCGTAGTATATAACAATGTCTTGTTAATTATGAGTCTGTTAGAACGAAAAGAAATGGGGTGCGCAGAACGAAAAAATGAATTACTGTTTTATGGACATTTTCGACCACATTTATCTTTAATCTTATCAGGAAAACAATATACACATAATTGAGCATATAAAAGGCATGATACAATTTGCTTGGGTCAGACAGCTTGTGTTTAAAAACGTTTCGTTTGGACTTTCCTTGCATAAAGGTCCGCCGTAGTTGGACACAATGCACTGTGTATTTTTTGACCTAAAAATGTTATGTTTTTGTGACAGAAAATACGACAATTCATACCCGAAGTGACAACATATTTTATTCAGACTACAACCATCATTTCCATAATCTAGACAAAATTCTGCGCCAAACCATACTAGGTTGTGGCTTTGTCTACCTATAGGTTGGAGGTTACTCCCTTTTTAAAGCCCCATTTGAGAAAGACCACAAGCACTATTAGAGTCGCCTCTAAACGACAAGCAAGGGGATACTTAACTCGAATCCCCACGGATTCGATTCCAATCCAAATGACGATATGTATAATCATCCTGCGTAGAGTGTGAATACTTGTTGCGAGTAGTGGTAATAGAGACTTCTTACTGATCAAACCAGGGTCGCATCTAGTTCAGAGATAGACAGCGTTTGCTTCGTAACCGAGAGGTCGTGAGGTTCGAGGTCCGCTCGATTTTCATGATCAAACCAAAGACGTAAGACAAAGAGAAGTTGAGTTAATCGCCAAACATAGACATACTAGGCGGTTTATAGAAACTGTCAGAACTCATTTTAAATTACACCTATAACTTGAAGGTGTAACCTGTTCACAATGGTCCGTGTCCGGCATGTTGGCAACGTGAGAAGAACCCTCAATGCACGGCTCTTCTTAACGCTAGGCATTATGCACAGAATGTGTGCGCTACTACTCCTACATTACAAATCGGTTGCATCTCTCAATAGGATAAACAAAATTCCAACAGGCACCCACCCAAGATTATACAAGACATAATTCCAAACCTCATAATTGAGAATCTCAATATGGAATGTTACTCCTCACAATGAAATCGGAAAATGTACTACACATGCAATGAATGGCAACCTGATTCATATCATGAAAACTACGAACTTTGTAGTCTCTAGTCTTATACGACTGTACTATTTTTACGTTTACAACTCAGATGCGCTACTTCAAGTCTATATAATGGATATCTTTAAAAAATTGCTTATTGTGTGAAATGATTAATAGTAAAACAAAATATTAAATGACTTTTAAAAAGCGATTATTTTGGTTCATATATTATCAATGATTAATTTAAGTAACTCTAAGAAAAATCTATTAAAATCAGGAACTTCCTCTGAATATGCCTATTCTACCACATTGGAGTCCATATTGAATTAACTAACCGTTACATGAAAATATCTTCAACGGTTTCAGAGAGAAAACGTATCAGTAGTAAAAATTAAATTCCTTGACACAGTTAAGAAGGGACACATACTTCCAAAGTAAAACTTGAATTCGGTTATCCTTAACGTATCCAATATGTCCTGTTAAGTTACATAATTTTATGAAATTCTGTTAAACAGGTTTCCGTGGAGATAGCGCTGACAATAACAGGAGGTTCGGTCCAAAACATGTCCCTCCGCTTTTGTAGCGTTGGGGGCCATATTAAGAGATAGCGGGCTATCATGAATGAGTCGAAATACAATTGTACAGCTGTAATTTAAAAAGCACAATACTGATAATTATTATTGATACTGTGACATAAATAATTCACTAATTTGAAAAAACCAGACCTCTACAGCATTGTACCCTTTAAAAAATGCATTGTTGCACCGTTCAGAAAGCCAAATACGGCGGTGCATGGAGAAATTGCATCTAGTACCTCTGTTCTTATCAAATGTAGCGTACTTTTGCGGGGGAAGGGATTACTGTCATTACATTTTGTTTAAACATGATTAAAATAATTTGAAGAGTCCTCAAACAGTTTGATTAAAGAATATCGAGGTCTAGTTGTTAAATGATTGCATGATCTAAGCTGGGTTATTTTTGTTAACTCTAAACCGCAAAAAGTCCGGATTTATCTTACTTCAGGAAAGAGAAAACTCTGCAATTTTACTTTTTATTCTACCATTTTTAAAAAACAATCAGCCCTTTGTTTTAGCACCCAAAATACTCACAGCTTCAACTATCTTGTTGTCAGCACTACAAAGTAAATCCAAATTTCCGTCTGTTTTCCATGCATTTTCAGAAAGCAGTCAGATGTGTCTAGATAGTTTGTAATACATCTGTTAAGGAGGGTACACTAAGATAATTGATAAGCATTTGTATAATTCGTTATAACTGAGGCCAAAAACTCCATAATACAGCAGTCCAGACATTTCATTTCTGTTTATTTATATATTTGTAAAATTAAAAAACAAGGTACGCAAAATATATTAATTCCTTTCTAAACTATATTTTTCTTAGAAAGAAGCCTCATTGCAACGTAAGAATAACCTTCCATGTGAGGATTAGATCATCAAACGTTCATTTCATTAACAAAACAATTAGAATGTAGATGATTGGGTTATATGTGCAACATAAACTTATTTGATTAATTGTCCAAAATTTGTTAATTTTCCGGTAGTAAAATTTGTCGATTTTTCGTTTTCTTATAAAATGCGACTAAGTAACAAAGTATTCAAACGTAATCATAGTTCCCAAAAACACATACAAATCATGTGTTAAGGCAAAACACGGACCTTTCGAACGAAAGCGGAAGGGCAGGATCAGGTGCCATGGGAGGAGTAAGCATCCTCTGCTGACCGGTCACACCCGCCGTTGAGCCTGTAGTCGAAACAAAGTAAACGGGTTACCCGTCGTCAGATCTAGTAGAAATGACCAGTCTAACAAATGGTTATGAAACAAATCAGTCAACATATGACCTTAGTGATTACTTTTGTAATCGCAAACAGGTCATTATTAGCGACCGTTTAGAATTTGCGAAATTGATGACTTTAAACGGAGATTCGTTATTAACCCTGCAACATCAAACTTTTTGGTTTAGTTAGTTGGCCTCGCTTTTAAAAAATCATCATACGCATGGGCATGCCCTTGCGTATCGAAATCAACTGAGAGACATACACACCATAAGCAGGTGACTTTTCTTAGACAAAAAGTGAAGACAACGAAACGTGATCAATCTCATATTCAAAGTGCTATAAGGAATACAAATTTACTTAAGGCCCAAACACGGAATCCTGAACTTCGTCACAGTTGAGAATCAGGTCCTTAGGTGTCAGTTTAAGCATACGCCTTGTTAACCGTTCACAACCGCATTGAACCCTAAAAAGTGAGTTAATCGGCAATCCTCTCTCTTTTTTGTT
>CAJDSM010036342.1:0-20533 GCA_903981925.1 Ostrea lurida | reverse complement strand
TTGCTGACTTTGTCAGTGTTCTAGTATTAATCAAATTAATATATTTACCTTTATCTACAGTGTGAGTTTGTTATAGCAACTCAAACAAAGCTACTGGTATAACTTCTCAACCTCTTGTATCCTGTGAGTTTCTTGAAAACATAGAAAGATGGAAAGATGAAAAGAAAAAAAACCAATAAAGATAATGGACAGTGATCAATCTCATGACTCCTTTTAAGGAGAATAGAACTACGAGTGGAACAAACAAAGACCCCTAGGCACACCAAAGCAGAGATGACGTGTCTAGGAGGAGTATCCATTCAACCGGCAATATCCGCCGTGATTCATATATATCGATCAGGTAAAAGGAGTAATACACAGTGTCAAAATTAATCGGTGCGCAAAGAATGCTTTTTAGCCAAATGCCACACGTGTCCGTCACAAGTCTCCTGCTGTTTGTGTCCATAACTAATAGAGTTCATTGTTCATACTCTGAGTTTTCTATCAATGTCTTCTAATGCATCCATCTTGTGTCTTTTCCAATTCTTATCTATGGCAAAGACATGTCCGTTAAAGAATCATGCACTTTGTATCATGTGTTCTTTCTCTTCAGATCTTGGCTTTTGCAATAGTTTTGCATTAATATTGGTATGTGATCTACCATGATGAAGTTGTCCTTTAACTTCTCTCTTTTCGTAATGACCCTCGTTCTCACATCACTACTTACCAATTTCACAATTACTGGCCTTAGTTAATTCTTGTCACTGAAAGGGATACGGTGAACTTTCGAAAAGTTTCTCTCTTCAAAATCGATCCCCTTTTCCAGCCACCAATGTAAAATGTAGCAACCAATCTCGTTAGTTAATGCGAACTACAGGATACGTCCCAGTAGTAATGACATAATAAGTGCACACAAAAGGGGTTTATGAAAAGACGTTTCATTGGTGAAAATACTTGCTTTCTATATGACCTTATTAACTATCTAAGAACCAAAAAAGCAGTTTCGACTGATTTTGGAAAATAAAGCCTTTTGACTTGTTGAAATGGGATTTTATTGTCAACGTTCTTTGTTTTTCAATTTTGGTGATTTACTTACCGTACTAAACTGTTTCTTACATTTTATTTATTTAGCACTAACTGTGCAATAAGTAATGACCATGTATTAGATTTATTTGTCTTGAGGGGGCTGCAGACAGGGGATACTTTGGCTTCATATTTATTTAGTATAACCATAGAGATACTAGTAATTTCTCTCAAAGAATTTGTACATATCAAGGATATGGTATTGGTGTAAGACAACTCTTCTGCTTCCGCTGCATGGAGGCTTGTGTCATTGTTGGGAGGAAGGAGCTGCACCACAGGACATGAGGGACGCCAAGATCATCACCCTCTGCAAAAGGAAATGAGAGAGAAAAAAGTTATTGCAACAAATATAGAGTACTTTCTCTATAGGAATCGTTGGAAAAGCTTTTGCTATTCATACTGACGCGCCTGCAAACATTGGCAGAACGGGTCTACCCGGAATCGTAGTGTGGCTTCCGTGCTGAGAGGTCAACCATTGACAAGATCTTCTCTCTTCGTCAGCTCTAGGAGAAGTGCAGACAGCAATAGATGCCTTTATATGTCGCTTTAATCAACCTCACCAAGGCATTTGACTTAGCCAGCAAAAATGGCCTATTCAAGATTCTCCCGTTGATTGGTTGCCCTCCAGATGGAATCCTTCCACACCAACATGAAGGGGACAATGCAGTTCGACGGTAAGGTTTCGGAGCCTTTCCAGATACGGTACACAGCGTTAAGAGTGAGTCCTAACTCCAACCCCGTTTAGCATATTATACACTGTACTCCTCAGACATGCTTTTGGCACTGCTAAAAAGGGGATCTACCTGAGGACCAGATCAGATGGCAGGCTTTTCAATCCCGCCTATCTCAGAACGAAGACAGAGCTCCGTGAACCTTTCATAAGAGACATGCTCTTTACAGATGATGCAGCTGTCGCTAGCCACACCCAGCAAGATCTACAGTCACTAATGGACCGGTTTTCCCAGTCTTGTAAGGTAAGGTTGGCCATCAGCCTGAAAAAAAAACTAACGTCATGGGTCAGGATACACCAATTCTACCAGCCATCACCATCGACGACTATAATCTTGGCACAGTCAAGAAATTTGCTCACCTTGGCTCAACCATCACTGATAACCTCTTGACTAAATTATCAACAATAGGATCGGGAAGGCAGCAACAACAAAAAAGTTTGCTTTAATTACACATTTATAAGGTTGAAAATTCACGTTTAAACGCAAAATTTAATACTTTTTGACGGCCCGTTGGGATAACAAAAAAATGAGTCTCAGCCTTCCGATCTTTACACGCATGCTCACAGACGGTAAACATTGTAGCATTTCTTAATAATGTATTAAACGTAATCATAATCCCCCAAAAACATATATACAAAGTCGAGTGTAGGGTAACAGGACCTCCGACAAAAGCGAAGGCAGGATCAGGTGCCATGGAGGAGTAAGCATCCTCTGCTGACTGGTCCACTCCCGCTGTGAGCCCTTAGTCGAAATAAAGTAAAAGGAATTACCCGTTGTCAAATCTAGTACGAAAATGAGTCTAACATAGGGTATAAAACAAATCAGTCAATATATGACTTAGTGATAATTTGTAATCGCAACAAGGTCATTATAGCGACCTTAGAATTTGCGAAAAGATGACTGTAAACAAGATTCGTCATAACCCCGCAACATCAACTTTTTTGCTAATACATGTAGTTGGCATCTCTTTAAAAAAAATCCTCATACGCATAGCATGCTCTCGCGTTTCGAATCAACTGGGAGATATACACACCATAAGCAGGTGATAGTGATATATTACTACAAAGACAAGGAAAACTGACAATAGCAAAGTTAAAGTCCTCACGCTTATCATATAGTGTCTCTTTAAATCTGCAACTACTTACCATATCGACATTTTTTACCTCTGCTAAGTCGATGTGTATACTACTGGCTTTCTTTATTCTATATGGCAATGTGCATTGGGGGCGTTTTCAAGGTTACAATTCACACTATATATAAAAACAGCAGACTTGGATATTATCAAAGAAAACTAAAAAAATCATTTGAGAAACAGATTTACATATATAATATACAACAATGGTAGTAAACAGCGAAAAATATTACATTTTCCTCACGATACAATGTGTAGACCTGTACGTCGTGACGCACTTTTGTATGGATATTTTATTGAACATTGACATTATCGGCAAACTAACAACTCAACTTTATGACAAACGGGACGATTTATGCTTCTCCATCGTCAACTTCCCATATGTATGTAGCAATATTCCATCATCACGATTCACCTGCATATTGTGTGTACGTCGCTCAAGCATGCCTACGCAAGAGCTTGTTCTGCGTATGATCAGTTTTTGAATCGAGACAGACTACTCAAGCAAGTTGTTGTTGCAGGGATTTCAACAGTCACGTTTTAAGGCAGCATTTCTCAAATCCTATGGTCGTTATAAAGATTTAGTTTGCCAGTATGACCTGTCATTGGGTCAAGTGCTGTCTGTTGTGTTTCATAGCAATGTTAAGCCGTTTTTATATACTGATTTGACTACGGATTGCTCCATTTACCTGATCAAGACAATGGGCTCACGACGGGTGTGACCGGTAAACAGGGGATGCTTACTTCTCCTAGGCACTGATCCCACCTCTGTTGTGTCCAGGGATCTGTGTATGCCCAACTCTTGGTTTTGTAATCTATTTGGGATTTACGAAATTTGATCATGTTCTTTATCTTTGCCTTTATATTGTGACAACACATAGTGTGAAGTGCACTGAAGTACATTTATGTCCAGCACTAAGATTTCGGGGACGCCTTAACTAGTCTGTAATACGCAGAACAAGTTCTTGTGTATCGAATCAGTTGAGAGACATAAACACCATATGCAGGTTGTAATGGAATATTGCTACCCTATGAAAAGTTGACAATGGGAAAGCTGAAATAATCCCTTTTGTCATAAAGTCGAGTTGTTAAGCTTGTCGTTAATGTACGGACCAGATGTGGGAGCTTTCTATTTCGAGTTCACTGGGATATATCGAATCGACATATATTACTAATAGATAAAACGTCGCCCATATATATAAATGTCGAGCTAAAGGCCACACTTAGAGATGGTATGGGATAGTATCTTAGCGATTTCTATTACAAGGACAGAGTTTTAGGCGAGGAGTAGTATGACCTCTGGATGGCCTCTTCTCAACAAGAACCTTACATTGGAGTAACCGTCGCTGCCCATCAATTTCAGATATGCTGAAGCCGCTATAGATTTTTTATGTGTAATAAAATCTATGGAATAGTAACATTTTTCAAGATCTGAAGAGGTGATAGCCAATCTTTCCACTTTTGAAGATGTTTTGACGGTAAAAGCACTTTTTACTGTAGGTAGTAGGTAGTAGATATGAAAGGATGAATCCTAAGGGATACAATGTATACTCTATATGGTTGACAAGAGACCACGTTTTTCTCCCATTGGCACAGAAATTGAAATGTTTAAACTTTCAAGTTCCATCTTAATCCCGGACTTCTATATCCCACCCAATTTTCGATTTCTTTCAGCTTTTCACCATGGTCACTTGAAGCGAACACTTCCATGACAGTTAATTTATCTGAGGTGACTTTGTAAAGTCATGACTTGCCTTCTATCTCAAGAGTAGGTTGCGTATGTTTCATAAGACTTATGACGTTAGATTCAGTGGGTAGGGAGATGAGTCCATCGTCCACGTACAAATTGCGACACGCATATTCCTTAATAACTTTTATGTCACTCCCATAGGGAGTGTCACGATAAAGATCCGTCGCTGTACAAAAGGCCCTAGGTGCCGAGCATAGGCCTATATTTTGTTGCCTTCACCGGCAATGGTGACGTATCCATATGAATGAAAAACTCTCGAACGGGACCCTAAACAATATGTAATCAATCAATCGACTGTTTTTCTGTTGTCATGGCCTGTTATGGTTGGAGATGGGCTGTTCCCAAAGACATGTGGTGCTTTCATTCTGTATTCGATGAAGACATCATTGGGATAATTGCTTTGTACCAATAAAATTGTAAGAAGTCACAACTCAAAACAAGTCACAACAAATCAAATCGACATCGATAAAACATCTTTTCAATTTCGATGGCTATTGCAACTCGTCCATTCTCAATCGAAGAATGATACTCAGTAAGCTAATGACCGTATCTGGACCAGACATAAGCATGAAAAGGCAAGATAACTTATAGTGATCAATTTCGCAAGTCCCAAACAGAATACATAACAAGACTTTGGGTAAAAAGGACCCCTGGACACACCAGAGGTGGGATCAATTGCCTTGGAGGAGTAAGCATCCCCTGTCGACCGGTCATACCCGTCTGAGCCCATTGCATTGATCAACTAAACGGAGTAATCTGTAGTCAAAAATTGGTACGAAACACAGCATTTGACCCAACGGTAGGTTGTAATGGCAAACTGCATCAATATAACGACCATAGGATTTGCGAAATACTGACTTTAAACAAGATTGTCGAAACCCCTACAACAAGTGATTTGTAAGTAGCCTGCCTCGATTCAAACACTGGTCATACGCAGAACAAGCTCTTGTTTATCTAATGCGTGGAGACATACACACCATATGCAGGTGATGATGGAAAGTTGCCACGTAAATATGGGAAGTTGACGATGGAGAAGCTAAAATCGTCCTGTTTGTCATAGAATTGAGTTGTTGTTTGCCGTTAATGTCTATGGTCAACAAAATATATATTCAGCGAGTTTGAAATCTTGGATTCTGTGGGAGGGTCTCCTTAGGAACATTTTTAAAACTGCAAAGTGTTGTTGATCTGTAGTTCATAAATGTTTGGCACACAATTCCTTTTTTCCTCAGATTCTACATCTAATGACAATAAAGCATTTGATTCGCCAATCATTATTTCATGTTCTATCTTCAGAAGTTTTACGGTAATGTCTATTTCTTGTTTCTTTCTGTTCACTTCCGCTTTACAAGCGAGTAAATCCTTCTATTTTCAACTTTTCGTTCTGAAGTTCCGCCTCGAGTAGTTTTTTTTTATTCTTTCCGAACTTGCACCAGATACGTACTATAAAGCTGTTTCAACTAAGTTCATCTGCAAAGTTTTTATTTCCTCAAAGGAATTTTCTGCGATTCATTTTGCTTTCATGAGTGTCTTTGAAAACTCTTTTACTTTAGAAGCTTCAATATTTGTACATTTAAGGAAGTCTCTGAACAGATATAAATCAAAAGCTGTACGAATATCTGCATTTGTCATTATCTTTAATATAAAAGATAATGCCTTTGACCGAGTTCCATGATTTATTAATACAATTATAGAATTCAATGCACTTGGCTTCAAATGACTCTGAACTCCTTTCTGCCGGTTTGTGTAAACGCTTGTCTGAATTTTCCCGATCGTCTGCCATGATAGCGATATGGTTGATGGTCCGTGAGGTCGGGTTGGCCTCTCTCCTGTACTGTTGACGATGTGGTGATAATCCGTGAGGTCGGGTTAGCCTCTCTCCCGTACTGTTTGGATAAGCCACGCAGACACAAACAGATGTGTAAGATTTGATCACTTTATCCAACAAGGTAAATATGGTATGTTCAAGTTGGTTGACCATGATGATATATTTGTCTACATGTGAGTATTTATAGATTGTGTACAGAGTTGTAGCTAAACAGAAAGTTCTATGAAAATACAATATACTTGTACTTAAAAGAAGAGCAATTAACCTAGCTTCCAAAATTCACAATGGGAACATAATTTATACACATATAACAGGTATATTATGTACATGTAGTATTTATCAGAAATAATAAATATCTGTAGTTTCAAATATGAAAAATAAAGACAACTAGAATGAGATAAATGGTCAAAATAAAATACAGCTGGTGAAGTCCCAATTATGCGCGAAAACGTAAAACAAAACTAAGAATACCACAAGTAATGAACGTTATAAGTAATACATGCATATAAAACATAATTTACTCATGAATATCCAGCAAAGCTGTTGTGACGAGCTCACTGCAATAGGGCTACAATGTCTCGCGCGATCTCGCTTCCGGTGGAGGACTCCAGGAGACAAGGACACATTACCCACATAGCATTAGACTATGAATTCACTTATTTGGATTAAAATAAACAATCATAACTATTTTTTTTCGTGTTTGTGTATCATCATCTTGGTTTACGGTGAACATGTAAGGTTGTCGAAATTTGTCGGGGAAAAACGATGCAGGTACTAATGTAAACAGTCAATATCTAAACGCTAATTTACACGTTTTCTTCATTTCACGGATAAATGTATTTCGTTAATATAAATTGATTTGGTGAGTGAATACGATAGAAACGTAGTTCTTATTTTATGGACGGTCTGAAGGATAAAGGTCCCTCCTTTCACCATACGAGAGAAGACGGATAGATATGACGTACAACGCACGGTACGGATGACAAGCTTATAAATATTATCAAAAGATTCCTGGAATTTGATGACGAATGCTTATAATGTTAAAAAATAGAAAATATGGATAAGACGGTGAATCGTCATCAACATTAGGGGTAGGGGTCATAGAAATGTGCAGACTTGGAGAATATTGTGGACTTCATATATCACATGACTCTCGTTATTGTTGCAATCATATGCATGCATAGACTCGACTTTTAAAAATACCATATCTAAAAAATGAAAATATGTGTAGTCATCATGCAGTCTAAATGTTTAATTTTCATGTAACACTATAATTAAATATTTAATATCATGTGCACATCCTTCTGAATCTTGTGTATCTCACTATTGTATTTTTCAAAGCATGACCTAAATTAGTCTAGTTATGATTATGAAAAATACCTTTTGACTAAATGGTGTCCCATTGACGTTTCAGATATTATGAATGTTACATGTATTTAAGAATTAAGGCAAAATTTTCAATATGACAAAATCAATCATTGCTAAATTAATTCACATAATAGTATTTTTCAACTATACCCTTTCCATGAAGCTAAATTTGATTAATTTAATATTCATCCACGTCATATTTAGATATCAATAAAGCAGATCCCATGTACATTTTTTTTAATCTCCATCTTTATTTAAAGGTTCTTGACCCATCAAGTATCAGAATTCCGAGACTTCAACAGACATCTAACTCTATTTGTTGATATAGAAAAATATACTTGAATTTATCAAAATTGAAGGAATATAAGTTATCAGTCTTCATTTAGATATATATTTATGTGATCTCTGCAGTTCCACTTACATGATGCAATGCTTATTTCCTTGCACACAATAATTTGTTATATTCTTGGATATTTTTTTTTTTATAATTTCAGGTTTTCCCCAAAGATAATGGGCGAACTGCTGGATGGTTTGTTGGATTGTGAAAAGTGACACTGGATTAATGAATTGCTAGAACATACCAGGACAGATTATGAATGCTGCTTTTCTCTTCAAAATTTGTTGATTGAAACACTGTACTAAATATTTTCTGAGCGGGAAAACATTGTTATCAATAAAATACAGTATGTGAGAGTATTAAATTTGATCATCATTTCGAGTCTGTTGTATCCAAGTTATTAGGGTTATAAAGTAGATTCACAGAGAGCCATGGCTTGAAAATAGATCCTTCACTATATAGACAATCGCCGAGTCTGGATGCAGGTGGTCTGAGGAATCGGTTTTCAATACACTTTTGTAATTAAACAGAATAATCTTATAAAATGTTCATACAGATATAAACAGGCACTCAATTATATAAAACCAAAAACTTGTAACAGGAGTAAAATTATTTTTAACATGAATTTTTCTTTAAAAAGTCAATTGTACGTATACATACACATCTAAAATGTTATCACTTTTGATGCATCACTGCTATTCAAGAAGTACATGTATATGCAGCTTTTATTGTACACTGTAGCAAAAATATTCAAATTACCAATCATCTCGTGTACTTCAAATTTTAATCGAGTAAGATGCATTTTTAAAGGGTGGTGCACAGTGATCTACCATCATGACTTAATGCTAACCTGTTTTTGTTGACAATTCAGTTCTCTGTCCAGTGCAAGGAATAGCTATTCCATATTTTTGATTTATTAAGATCTTGCATCAATGGTTGTTTGACATCTGATTTCAAGATATTCCCACATCTAATAATTATTGAAATGGATACATTTTGACTAGCAGAATTCCTAATTTTCTATAATTATGAGATTTTCAATAATGTAAAGGCAAAGAAAACGAACAGTGATCAATCTCGTACGTCCTTTGGAAATAGAATACAAAAACAAGAGCTGGGCAAACACGGATCCCTGGACACACTGGGTCAGAGGTGGGATCATAGTAATTTAATAGTAATAATAGTAATTTTATTGCTTAGTAAACAAATATAACATTTACAGAAAGAAATATATATCTTTCACCATCTTTATTTATAAATATCAATTTTATATCTAAGAACTGTCCACGAGAAGGGTGGATATAATGCGTGTGTACTAGTGCATACATGTTTTTCCCCTCCAAAACATCATCAAAGATTTTGAACAATTGAGAATTAATGTATATGAAGATTAATTTTCTTAGTAATATTTTAGCTCTCAACGAACTAAAATGCAACATACAGTAACAGCTGACTGTAAATCCCGCTGTAGATTCATTCCGACATTCGAACGGCGATTCCAGCTTCGAGCTCCATGCTTTACCACATATATATTACGCCTTTTTTACGTAAACTTGTAATCATTGACAACAGGTTCTGATGAACAGTAATTCAAATGCTAAAATTTCTCTTCCTACTATGTATATTCCGCGTGTGCAAGATCAAAATCGTCATCGCACTTGTGAACGTGTGATTGCGTCATGAAATGAAATCTCGCCGAATACTGCATATACATGACGACACAATATCAGTCACGTGATTTGTTCTTCATCAGCTGGAGCTGCTTCTGGGAAAATATCGACGTCACTTAGGTATAGTTCATCGAAAACCAATTGATAAAATAGATGAATTATTTAGGAAGTACCACATAAGTCTTTAAATCCAAAACAAGCTCTATGGTTGTTGAATTGTATGATTTGAAAGAAAAAACATTGCAGCTAACATGACGTCATGATGTACTGTTTGCACCAACTGTATATATATCTAAAACCGTGTACCAAGGTGTTAAAGATCTTCTCAACGGTCACATGTATCAAAACTTACATTTTGAGCGGATCTTGGCCAATAAACGGAGAAAACTTGTTAAAACGGGATCAGGTGGAACACCCGCGTAATTTCAGCATGCACAAAATATAGAAGAGTTCCAAACATTATTAGATAACCCCTACTAAAAAAGAAAGAATTTCTATTACGCGTACCATTTTAATGAATAGCTTTGTTAACAATAGTCTGAGGTCAAAAATGGACTTTATAGAAAAAACTTCAAAGTAAAAACTTCAAGTTGTAGACTCTTTATAGGCTACATGCTCAAGTGGCTTTGCAATAGAGGGAGGAAGAACCCTATTGATTTGGGGGTCAAATGTTTTTAAAAGATCACTACTGGACTTCATAGAAATCGCTTCAAGATGTAGGCTGTATAGGCGATATGCTTTACTCGATTAATCTAGTACTTCACCCGCGGCTTTGTAATGAAGAGACGGAAGACCCCTATTGATTTAAGGATCCAAAGGTCAAGGACACTACCCGATTCAAAGATAAAGCTTGTAGACATTCAATGCGAGGGGATATGCCCCGTCTCGTGGTGCACGTTAATTTTGAATTAATTTCACCATGTTGGATTTTTTGTGGTTACTTATTTACGTAAAAATCTAACTATACAGAAATTCATTTGAATTAATTTTTAACACATGTTTGATTGATTGCATATTGTTTTACGTCCCTCTTGAGAATATTTCACTCGTATGGAGATGTCGCCATTGACGGTGAAGGGCTGCAAATAGGCCTATGATCGGCGCTCATGGCTTTGAGCAGAGAGGGATCTTTATCGTGCCACACCTGCTGTGACACGGGGCCTCGGTTTTTACGGTCTCGTCCGAAGGACTGACCCATTTATTCACCTCTTACAACAAGCAAAGGATACTCATTACTGAGGACCTATTCTAACCCGGGTCCCCACTGGGTTACGCATATTTTGAATCCATGCATTATATAAGATATAGTACATAATGTTGAGGGTAACATTGACCATTTTCACGTCTAAGAACCATCGTCAAAGGAGGCGCAAAAATTTCTTCGAATTTCGATTTGATGTAGCTCCCTTGGGGACAGTCGTGGGTTATTTTTAGTTTACACAGTAGGTGCTAACTTTTTTCTGGTACGCTCTTTCTGGCTGTCCAATTACCTTTTGTATTTAAAAGTTTAAATGAGGATTTCGATTATTCCATATCAAATTCTTTAAGCCCCCATCACACCGGACCACGATCTTACTACGATCTTGATTTTTGCCTAAATCGTGACAGGTCGTAGCGTGGTCGTCGTGCAGTCTTAGAGGTCGTAGTATGAACGTGGCTGGTCGTGGTCGACCACGACCGCGCTACGTAAATTTTGAACATGTTCAAAACATTCGTAGTGAAGTCGTGGTGAAAAAAGAGCGTACTGGCAGCGTAGTGAGGTCGTGGGAAGAGCGCAGGGCGGTCGGGTACTATCGTATTGAGGTCGTGGCACAGTCGTACTAAAATCGTCCCTAATTTATAGACGATCACACTACGCTGCTACTACGCTCCCATCACGATCATACCACGATTACATTACGACTTATACGATCTTACTACGAGCACACCACGATGCTACCAAGCTCTCTGCGTTCATAGCACGCTCTTACTACGATCTTAAGGCCTAGTTACACCGAGCTTACGACCTGGTTACGATCTAGCTGCGACAGGTTTATTTTTTAATTTGGAAATCGTGGAAAGAGCGCAGAACTAATCACCAAATTCGTTAATTATCACAAGAGCGAAGACAGGCGCAGCAAGGTTGATGATAATGTTCAAACTTTCGAACCTGCGATTCGAAGTCGCACACAGATCTTGCATTGTCGTACGATCAGTCGCAAATGTATACGTACGTACCACCAATCGTACTCGTACGATCATCTATCGCCACAGGCACTTGACATTTTAAATATATTTGATAATTATAAAAAATCTTATAATGTTTACAGGAGGATTTAAAAAAAATAAAATCAAATACATGTATATTTAAAACGTCAAATGCCTGTGTCTACCACCTATTGTACGATGATTTTTCACCAAATCGCAGAACGTGATTTGCAGAGATGAGATTGAGCAAACATTGCCGACTGATCGTACTTCGGAAATTTGCCATCATTCGACGATTCAGAAAACATCGATCCAGATGTGGCTGAGCCTTCAACTTTCAAATTACTTTGTTCAAATGACGTCGGATAATTGTTTGAGATTAGTAGCAAACAATCATAGATCATCGTCACACATACTACACATTTTATGAGGAAACATGGTGCGAACCTCAAGAAAAAAGAGGGATGTACAAGTATCATCCGGAAACAACGGGATTATTCGGGATTTAGCCACGCCAGTCACGTGACTTGAACAAAATGTCAGCAGGGTACTTCCGGTTTATATTGTTTACGCTGGGAACACAAATGCCTTTCATAAAATGTTGTTTTTGCGGCACGAGCGGTCGCAATTGAGGCTAAAAGAAAGAGAGGGGCGTAATTCTTACGATGGATGAGATCAATTTAACCATTTTCTCAACCCCTGAAAAAACGTCCACGCATAGAAACGATTGGTGTAAAATGGGTAGGAAAACCTCGTGCAACAGAAAATTTTCATAACCCGCTGAAAGCTGAAACAACAGGAGCATCCTTGGATTCTTCACGTACCTGTAAACTGCCGTTGCCCAACTTGTTCTAGCTATTTTTTTGGAAAGCCAAGAGGTTTGTACTGCTATTTTTTAAATTTCCATTTGAATTGTGCACATCTTATTTATTTGCCTGCTATATCTTAGCACTGTATGCATGCAATGCTAATTGATAAATAGATTGTATATTATCAGAATTAACACACACTTCATGGTCAAGACTCGTTAGGAAATTACATTGTAATCATTTAGACTACAATCTTTTAAAAAAAAAAAGGGGGGGGGGGTACAATATATACATATTTGCTGATTTGCCCATACTTTTTAATAAAAAAAAAAAATCCAGAACACTAGAATGATTTATACAAACTGATCAGTACTAAAATTTAAAAATGTTCACCTATCCCAAGATCCAGGTTTCTATCACTTCCAAATTTCAAATTATACCAAACTTTTTCTCCAACTTAACCAATCTTCTGTATAATTGTTATAATCAAATTATTTGATTGTTTTGGAGCATTCATATTGACACATTTTGGAAAAATATTTCTCATGTAGGTAATACATATGTGTGCATATAAAATGCGAGTAATTACTTTTTTTCTTAATATATTTTTTAATTTCAACAAATTATATACACAGGTTGATAACAAAGACTGAATTTACTGATGACCACTCGATTATTTTTGGCATTTGCAGGCCCTAGAAGCCAGAAGCTGAAGAGAGTTCAAACATAATTCATTTTCGGTGATGTCCAGCCATGAAGAAATTAATTTTCTGTTTTTGGTATTATAGGGGCCTACTCTCCATTTCTTGTGTCTGCTTCAAATCTTGTGTATTTGAAAATTTAGTCTGATGTTTTGGTAATTTGTAGTAGTCTGGCAGCAATGACAATTTAATATGGAAGATACTGAAAGACCTCAGTGAATGACCAGGAAAATGACTGATCCAGTCCCTGTGTACCTGGAAAAAAAGAGAGGGATACCACCAACTATAATAGGATTGTTGTCATTCAAGTTGTAATATTTACATTCAATAATCTTTTCTCTATATTTCCTTGGAAATTGAACATTGCATTATCACCCAAATAAATGCATGTTTTTGCAAACCAGTTGATCCCCGTTGGTAAGTGTCACATTTCAACTATTCATTACCAAAATATGGAGCGATTTTTGAGGTCAAAGGGTTTGAATGCTGTTCCATTAACAGTAACGAAATGATAAACAATTGATATATTTAGTGCTATAAATCTAGTTATAATTTTAGAAAATGCAAAACAAAATATAAATATAAACAATAAAATGCTTTACTGTAGGTTTATTGCGAATGACTGAACAGGAAACTAAGCATTGCAGAAAAATTACTCAATAACCGCCTAACGCGGGATTATGATTTTTCTGCAATGATAGTTTCACATATTAACAATCACCAATAAACCAACAAAGAAGCATTTTATTGTTTAAATAAATATAGACAGCTTGCAAATAGATTATACAAAAAAATCATTTACTTGCATTATACTATATTTTTTACCTTGATCATGAATCATGAATTGGAATACATTAGTAATATCATATTAAACTGTGAAATCTATAAAATTTCCATTTCTATCAATAGAGGCATTAAAATGATCCATGTACATGTAATCTCCAATTCCTTAGATAAATAAGTGGACATAAGTACTTGTTAAAAAATTCGCATTCAATTTTAGCTGCAAGCATTACATGATGATTTTTCTTCCTTTCTCAAATGAAGGCTGACAATCGGTTAATTAAAGACTGATTTCATAATGTTTGGACAAAAATATTTTATCATTTTCATGTATAAATACCAGAAAAGTCGAAAAAACCAAAATTTGGACATTTCACGGCTGCAATTAATTAAAGTACATTGATAATACTTCTAACCCCAGATATGTGTTATGTAAACAAAGATTCAAGTCCTTTATGTAAACAAAGACTGACGAAATGTTTTAAATCATGTAATTTAAAAATAGATCATAATATTTCAACAGTCATAAAATTGTCATTTTAAAATGTATATTTAACCTAAATAATTCATTTAATATTCGTCACAGATTTTAATCAATTTTTAATATTTGTAACAATAACATTGGGGGCCTGAATTATCTTTGTTTACATACATAACAAAAATTAAAACTTTCTGATATAATGAGTTTATTATATATGAGGAGGAACAGTAACCGTATTCAGACCAAAAAAGCACTCTTATAGCATATACAAAGCAGACTATCTAGTATCTTTTATGTTTAAAATCAATTTTACACAAATATTCAATCTGCCATTATGACAGCAACAAGACTAATTACCATTACTTTTGTTGATATATATCTTATATCGATTACAATGAGTCAATTAATTCTTTTCCCAAACATTTAATGCACTAAACTGTACAAGAAAAGTAGTCACACTGAATTCTTTTCAATTAAATGAGTCATTATTAGAAATCAAAGACTTGCGACACAAAGTTGTGAATTTATTAACTATTAAATGATTGAGTTGTGGAGAAAGAACATTATTATAACTTGTAAATATGAATAAATTTTATCATGCCAACATTCTTCTAAATGTCTTTTGGTCAAAATCAGGTGCGAAATGTACCTTGTCTTTGTGTCAGAGTGTGTTGATCATTATTTGTAGAAATATTCTAGACTACAGCTCCAAAATAAATCAGCAATTGGTCAGGTCACTCTTCAGATGTACCACTTGTGTCCATTCCATAGTTGAATAGTATTAATTTCATTCATATTTCAACCTAGAGCAAAACAAAATAAGTATGTGTACACCATTTACAGGACCTGAGCATATATATATGCATATTGCATCACTAATTTTGTTGAAATGAATGAGATTCAGTTTAAAACACTGGGTTAAATTGGGAAGTGGAAACATCTGGGTTGTATTGATCAGTCAAGTATACTCCCCATATTTATATTTTGGCCAAGCTTATATGAATTACTAACATCCATGTAGCTTGATTTAGCTATTTTAAATAACTTATGGAATTAATTTAAAACAATGGGGTTCAGCTGAATGAAAAATCCATATACTCAGAGATGTGGATGTAAGGTCACAATAATGAGCCAGGAGGTCATATCTCGCTATGGCAGGAGAGAGAGAGAGAGAGAGAGAGAGGAGAGAGAGAGAAGAGAGAGAGAGAGAGAGAAGAGAGAGAGAGAGAGAGAGAGAGAGAGAGGAGAGAGAGGAAAAATGTCCGTAATTCATGTCTATTCTACTGCTCATTACGTTTTGCTGTGTATCTAGCACGTCCTCTTCAAATCCAACTGTCATGTATATGTTACCATATATATATACATTTATGTATCGACAGTAGTCGTCAATACGACAATTTAACACGTTGTAAACACAGCACTAACGCACATCTTCTTTCTTTTCACCATGGTAGCTTGTCAAACCTAATATACTCCATACAATCAAATACTGTGTATTTCAATTCCATTACTCAAACAATAAAGTTTCAAATTTTCATCAACATTGATGCAAGTATGTTCACCGAGGTGTAAAGAGGCAAACAAACGGGAAACGGAAGTAACTGCTGAAACATTTTTGAAGCGGCCTGTTGCTAAATCGATAATCCCGGTGTTCCGGATTAATTCCGAACGAAGTATTCATAGATCATCGTCACACATACCTACACATTTTTATGAAAAACATGGTGCGAACCTCAAAAAAAAGAGGGATTGTACAAGATCATCAAGCATTTGCCCTTGCAATAAAGCTAATTGATTGATTGGTTCTATGTTTTAGTCCCACTCGAGAAAATGATATTTCACTTATATGGACGTCACTGACCATTACGGGTTGCTGGGTATCTATTCTGACCCGGACCCCACGGGTTAAAGCTAATTGAAGGAGGATGGTCTGATCATGAGTCTTCATGCAAAAACAAAGCTAAAACTGACACACGTAAAGTCTAAAAAGTGGCATACATGACAAGCGATTGCGAGAGATCGTAGAACAGTCGCGGTAAGCGCAGTGTAAGCGTGGTACCACGTACCGTGCGTAGTAGCACCGTAGGGAGAACGTTAACAATCGCATAGATCGTAGTGGATCGTAAGGATGTCGTGGGTGGTCGTGGTACAATCGTAGCATGGTCGTTGGAAAGTCGTAGTTCTAGCGTACTGTACTCGTGAAGGTCGTAGTAGACTCGTGCTAGAATTGACTATTGATAGATGAGTCGTGATTGCCGTCACACCGACCACGTTTTAATGAAATCACCACGATTCTACTACGATCATTTAGATCTTGAAGGTCGTGGAGAGCGTAGTGAAACCGTGGCCAGTGTGATGGGGGCTTTAGTTCCTGAATTATATAATATTCTTTAAGTTCCTGAATCAATGCACTAAACTGTGGATAAAATGTTAGAAAAATAATCCTTCATTATTTATGTGGAAAATCCACCTCTGGGATGAAATTCGCTGTCTATGACTCGGCAAAGTCCTGTCTTGGACTGCGAATCTTGTCTCCCAGTGGTATTTCCCTGTCCCACAGTAACGAGGGATTCCGTTATTATTTATATTGTATACAGATAAATTGACCTCCCAGAACGCACAATTACTTTTACGCAAGTTACTGTTTTCTTTGGCCTATAAGATGTCGTTTTTGGTTGACTGTGTTGTTTTGATCACGACTTTGAAATACATGCATTGAGGAATGTGGAAGTAGGAAAATCCACTTCGTCATTTAACATTTGGAATACCCAGAATTATTGTCAGACATGAAGATCACCTATTCCGAGTTGTATTTAGAAAGTGAACAATAGTAGCTAAAGGAAAGCTGATACCTGTCCAAATGACCCATATTCCCCCTAAATATATTATAGACAATTAATTGCTTATTCAACAAAAATGGAAAAAGGAAATATTCATATCTAGTGATCAGCCATTCTAAACATTCCAATGCAAATCTTATATGGTACCAATTTTGATGCACCAGATGCACATTTCGACAAATGACGTCTTTTTAGTGATGCTCATACCGAAATGTTGGAAATCCGAAACAGGTAATGAAAAATGAAGAGTTGAAAAATGGAGTGCCAAAGACCAGAGTTAAATGCGTCGAATGATCTTAACTATATATGCATGAGGGAGATAATCCCTAATTTTGAAATAAATTTCTAATTTTACCACTACAATTAAATATATATCCGTATTTTCAGGCTAGAAACAAACTACATGTACATGTACTAGCTACTAGGCTGTAGAGACCCTTGGGGACTAAGTCTACCAGCAGAGGCCTCGACCCAGGGGTCATAACTTAATCTTATATCTTAATCTTACTTTAAGATGAAATCCACACCTTGTGTATTTTCATATAGAGAATTCCACTATCGCATCCAAGTTATTAATTACAAACAGACGTTCGCAGTGCCGTAGATATTTGAACAATTTACAAACGGAATCTCCAAATGTACATGTTCCTCTTCCTCATATTAATTATAGCCGCTGGTCATATTATTACGGGATATAAATATAGTCCAAATGAGATCTCATCCCTATTTTGAAAAGTCCTAAATTTCAGAACCTCCCATTTAAATCGACATAATTTCATGACTATCATGATCTGGGTAAGAATACGCGACGCTGGACAAAATCTGAGGGAGAGGAGCTTGACACTTTTCTAATGTATAAAACAAAGTATTCGGAAGTTTGATAAAATCCCTTATTCACCATTAACGGGGAAAAGCTACCTATTGATATCCCTCTGTTTTTAAGAAACCAGAAGTCTAAATGAGTTACATAACTACATGAAAATTTATTATGTTCCAGCTAAAACTGTATACACATTGTCTTGTTTTTAAAAGTTACTATTAAATAATAATAAACTAAAGTTTACTCAATCATCTGGGATCTACTTACACTCTATAGCAATTTTCACCTAAAGATGAATTCTTCAAAAAATCACCTTTTCGGTTTAAATACTTTCCAATATTCGAAGATCAGGATCCAAATTTAAATTACATACCTTTATTGGATCCGAAATTGCACTAAAAACCCGACAAATCAAAGATTACAGCGCGCATCCATAAGTGCGTTCTACCAAGCTCTTCACTTTTTGGACTAAAACTTACTAACAGTATCAAAAGAATCTTTCAGATATACTGTTCCACTACATTGCCAGAAGTGGTGCAATCAGATGTGGTTTCTTGAAAAAACATCGTAAAGGCTTTTGGATAACCAAATCACAAGAATTTTCAAAAAATCGACTGCATCAAAACGTTATTCTCCACACTTTACAACAACGATTCCATCAACGTAAGTAAAATTCTAGGCTTTTCAGATTATAAGATAATTGCCTTTTTTAAACAAAAAACGGCACCGAGAAATACGATTCCGTATTAGGTCGTTGGAAGATCCAAACAGCACAGTTTGTAGAAAACCACTCGCTCTGATTGCCACACAATTACTCTGAAGTAGATATTAAAAGCGCATGCTGGTTTCTTATAGATACAAATATTGCAGTTCCTTTGGTATGACCAGGTCTTCCAAACAATCCTAAGGTATCCGAACGGGTCATCTGAATTGTGCCCCCTTATTTCAGACTTATTTATATTCATATGAAGCAGACATTTGAACAGAAACGGTTACGGGAAAACAAAAAACTTCGTTTTCCTCAACGACTTACATATAGGTAATAGATATGTGTATATCAATTACATTCATTAATTTTCACAATTATGTCCATCCTGATATATCCCGAAGAATCTCGATACATAAAGACACTCACAGAATCTACTACTGCTTATATCTTGCTGATATTTCGACTTTAACACTGACTCTCAATGGCAGGACGACAACTCATCATTAGATTGATTAAGGGCGTGATGCACTATTAACTTTGCAATCGTCAACTTCCTTTCATGTGTAATAATCATACCACTATCACCTGCTTGTTATGGTAGTTGATTATATCCCCAGTGATTACGATAAGCAAGAGCATGCTATGCGTATGCGGACTTTTTTAAAGCAGGCCGAAACTACTAACAATAAAATATGTTTATTGCTGCAGAGTTATAACGAATCTCGTTACAAGTCATCATTTCGGCACAGAATTCATGACGGTCCGCATATAAATACTTGTGTTTCATTACAAATATCACTAATCATATGTTGGACTAAGATTTGTTTCATACCCTTTTGTTATGAACTCCATTTTCACTAGATTTGACTAGGGTGATACCCGAATTTTACTAATTGTCTCTCGACTGGGGACTCACTCGGGTTGTGAGCCGGTCAGCAGGAGGTATGCTTACTCCTTCCATGGCACCTGATCCTACCTTCGCTTTTGGCGGAGGATCCGTGTTTGCCCCGTGAAACTCGATTTTGTATATTGGTGTTTTTGAGTATGATTATCTTTAACCACAATTTTGTTTAACTGCGCGGTATTGGATCGAGTATATTTATAGTTACAAATTTGTGATGACAAAGCAGGTCAACGAGTCGTTTCTATCCATATTTTAGACACGAACAACGTAGCGTGAGACAGCGTTTGGGATTTGAACGTCATAATCTATGAGTCCCTTCGCATAGACTCCTAAAATGAAGTAGCAGTACCTGTGTGTTAATCTCGTACTTCAACAGCGTCGGACGCCCAAATCAACATACTAGGGTTAGTGGTCGGGAATAGAG
>CAJDSM010036339.1:3041-16814 GCA_903981925.1 Ostrea lurida | reverse complement strand
AAAATGAGTGACACTATCCCTTTAAACCATGCATATTGTAGCAAGTAATGATGAACAGTACACAATTATGGCATAGTTTGACAGGAAGCAGCAAAATCAATCTATGAACTTGGCGTTTTACGTTTGATCAATAATAACACGTGTCTTTAAAATTGATCCAAAGTTTTTTTTGGAGACTAACTAGAACGAGATCCCCGGTCCTTAAGATGGCAGGTACGAAACGTCAGGCCGTCTGAAGTGCCTGGTCCTCTCTGTATTACCCGGGCAGCGACAGAGGTTCTTATTAGTAAATAATTCTGACATGTAACACAGACGTGTCACACGAAGTAAAAAACAAACCGACACAAACTGATCGGGACTGGCAGTTAGCCATTTTGATGGACCCGCTGGCCCACGTGTGTTCTTCTTTTGTCAGGACGGGTAACATAATTTATCCACCTTTTCTCTGTTTAGTGTCAGATATATTATCAAAACCCATAAAGTTATTACATATAAAATGGCAATTTAAAGGCAGTACAGACATTGTGAAGTCAATAGATATAAAAAGAAATCGCTATAAAATGATTTGCAAGGTAGTTATAAATTAATAAGCTGTTCGCGCCTCTGTGAATGAGGTTTGTTGATATCGGCTTGGGTGGTCTGGTGTATTATATATGAAAAGGTACAGCTAACTACCAGAAGAAATGACCGCCTCATTGGAACGGGGTAATTCTGTTATCTGGTAATTTTGTGATTTTTCTGTAATGAAAAATAGTGGCAGATAAATCATTAGTAAAAACAACGCAAAAAACAAAATGCAAGACATTTAACGAAAGGGTTTGCGTTAGGTTCATTAAAAGAAAGGCCACGTACGAAGTGATAAAAGCGGAGAAATAATTGAACAAAAAGACGCATATGATTTTTCTTGTGTTCCAAGCTAGAGGTCAATTAATCGCGTGAGTGGTTGACAAAACAGTCGGTGCCTCTTTCGTTGCTTTAATCTATGGAATCGGACCATTCGGAAAACTATAAGTGGAGGATATCCTATGACTGGCCAACGGGAGGGCGGGAATACTGAGAGAGTGTTGGAGTACGCAAGGCAGTAGGCTTGGTGTCGGAGAATGACGTTAGTGGCAGCAAACCACGTGTGGGGTCCACACACAGCTTTTATACACATTGGTAAATATTTGTTCGAAGAAAAACTATGAAGATTTTCAGTATTCGTTGACATCCAGGGTTATCAGCACCGGAGGAAAATATAACTTTTATGAATATAAATATTTTCATAAATCATTTGCAAAAATAATTCATGGTTTACTCTAGATAAGTATGTAGGGAAGGAAGGTGTTTCTTAAAGATACGCACCTCTGAATGATATTTTTCAAAAATTGTCAAAGGAAATGTCGCATATGTTACACCGGATATCTCAAGAACTCCAAAGGATGTTAAAGATGAATCGACACTGGAATTCACTGAGGGCCAGTTCGCACAGTGGCTGAATACTCCGGTCTTTTATATTGTAAAAAAAAAAAAATTAACAAATGTATTTCAAAATGTGGATGTATACCTGTGATATGAAAAAACTTGCCTTGTGTGTGCTCTTGATACTAAATACTTTTGCTCTTGCAAGGAGGAAAAGAAACGATCCAGAATTCTGGTACAACGACTGCGGTAAGTGGATATTTCAGGTATTTATCAACTGTGAGCGATATAGATGCAATATGACAACTGTAACAAAATCAACTTCATCAATACATTGTGACCGTTGCTATAAAGTACCTTGTATATATAGTTACGCCATTTTCATAATTTTTTTAATGTTTACGATTTTGTTTTTGGAGGGATTTTATTTAAATTTTAAAAAACAAATATCATTTTGGTTTAGAAAGTATAAAATAAATTTTTTAAAAAACCCAATTTTTTAGTTAAATTTCCGACATGGTAGGATAAATCGATTTTGTATCGGGAGAGTAATGAAGGGGGCATGATATTGGAAAATACAGAGTACATCAAAGGGCAGAAAAATGAAAGTAATTACACCTTGTGAAGGTTAAATGCCAGGCAAAAAATTCTTAATTACCCAGATAACACCTGTGTTCTGTTTAAATTAGAAACCTCAGTCAATAGCGCGTGATATTATCCTGCTGTTTTTTAATTGAAATTGAGAATTTTAGTTTGACTTGAATTACTTTGGACTCGTGAATATTCCTGCTATAAAAAGAACGCTGGTAAATTCAATTTGAGGATTCAATTACTGATTTGATTGATCTTTGAAAAGGTAGTATTTTGAAAAATGTTGCATAATTTTGGTTAAAAACTAATCGGGGTGGTCCTTTCTGTATAATAGTGAAAATTTAACGTAAATGTTAACCTTTCTAATACAACTTTCGGGAATCTTTGTATTTATGAATATTTGGAATTTATCGACTTTATAATACCATGACCTTTTAAATAGTTCTTTTGATATGTAAACAGTGGACGTAATGAACCAAATAACCCCCTCGTTGTACTTTTATACGACATAGTCACATATGACATTTCCTTTATTACCATACCTTTATACGACATATGACATTTCTTTTATCGNCTGTACTTTTATACGACATAGTCATGTATGACATTTCCTTTATTACCATATCTTTATACGACATATGACATTTCTTTTATCGCCAACACTGGACAAAGAACGTGGTTCAGATGACATACACCAATAGCGGGGGTAACTGGACGAAGTATCCAGCCAGCTACATGTACCGTGAAAGACAGAGACAGTCTTATGAGACCAACCGTTTAGCGTTTATAATTAATTGTACCGCATTTGCAACGGCAATCATAGTTTTGAGACTAAACACGTGGACTGTTTCCCCACCCCCATGGTATGGCTTTCCGCGTACCAATGTACCGATGTTGGATCTAACTAAAGCTGCATTTTGTTGCATTCTCTCCCGACAGGTTACACTAATCGGCCCCGTGTGTGTGCTGTTAACGTGAATTATCTTATTTGTAATTCTACGATAACTGTCAGTCGATATATCTTTCATTGCAAGCAGGTAGTTGAGATGCCAAGGTGTGAAATATACAAGACAGATCTTGGGAGTTCTTGTGTGATGGCGAAAGCGCTTTCAGGAAAATACACTGTTTCGCCGTTTTCAATAGACAAGTTTATTTCTAATGGGCTTTCTGGCACCTTAAAAGATCGTTCGTTACAATAACTTTTCAAGTACAAGGGATAAGCAAAATCAACATTGGGAAACATTCTACGATACCCAAACGCTGAAAATCAAACGGAAGCAAATGAAACGTCTCGCTCGTTTGATGCACCCCTAAATATTTGAGGTGTTTCCTAAATACCATAACATAACCATCATTTATCCTATTACAAACACTGACCTCCCCAGACGAACTTTTGATAATTCTGAAAACCGACTTAAATCTTTCTGGTGCAAGCTCTCTATTTATGATAATTTTATATACCGGAATTGGCACGACATGGGCTATTTCTCCCTGGGCTGATAAACCACGCGCTCGAAATGACGCAACTCGAACGTAAAATTTACCGCAGGTGCCCCTTTAGTTATTAAGTAATAATATTTAAAATGTACTTTAGGTTTCCAATGAAACAGGGAAATTTACGTTAAATAATAACTATGAAATTAGAATTTTTTGCAGCTTTCCCGATATTTTTGTTTAGGAATGTACATTAGTTTAACTGAAAATGATAGTTTAAGGGCAACGCCACCTATGACAAGCGATTTTCCACGCCTTGAAATTTATCAATTGGCAATAAGAACTCGTACATCGTTAGTTATGTAATTTTAACGAAATTCGCTAGAGAACTCCAAACATCTTGAAATGCCATACTGTTGAAACGTTTTTGGCACAGGTGAGAACAAGGAGCCGGCCACAATACCCACTTTGTGGCCGCTGTGGTTAGCCGAGCTTCACAATACGGCCCACCGCAGGCTGAGGACTGAGGGAGGGGCGGGGGAATTAATGACTTACTATTATGCGGTTTCATCATTCACAAAACACTGTCAGTCATCCGGCATGTAATCACTAGTTTTCTTACCAAGATTAAACAGACTAGTTTAATACACAACCGACACCTTTGTTAATTTGACACGGCCGTTTTTCAGAAGTGGTTTTTGAGAAGCGGGTAAAATCTCCACGTAGGAGCTACCTTGTGAATCTTGTCTTGTTTTGACGATGTGACAGGGTATCGCGAATCGGATGTCCCCATTTTACAAAATTTAATTGAGAAATAAATCTAATTTGTGAAAAATACATAAGGGTATGAACTGCAAATCGTCATATCAGCACACATTTCACGAAGCGCGATAGAATAGCAGGCCTCAAAGACCATAACTGAGAAAGACTTAAGTCTAAATTTCAAATCAGCTAACGTTTGAAATATTTCACCAAATAAATAAACATTTTCAGTATTTGTTTGCATTTGATTTCTTTTTGAAAATCGCAGTGGGTTTTAACATCTGAGCATCAATCTTTGAGATATAAGTAATTAATTTTGACTTAAGTCTATTTCTCAGTCTTATGGTCTTTGGGGCCAGGAAAAGCATGACTGAAATTTATATTTGTTATTTACATTCTACTATCATTTCTGTTAGAATTCCCAGCTGTTAGAATAAACGAACTATTTTGACCAAGATTCATACGCTCATTGTTCACATCTGCATTGCGTTCATGAGGAAATGGTTAACATTACAGTTGTTAAAGATATAGATAGATTAATTATTTATTGTTTTACGTCCCACCGAGAATATTTCACTCATATGGAGACGTCACCACTGCCGGTGAAGGGCTGCAAATTTAGGCCTGTGCTCGGCACTCAGGGCCTTTGAGCAGTGAGGGATCTTTATCGTGCCACACCTGCTTTGACATGGGGCCTCGGATTTTCCGGTTTCATTCGAATGACCGCCCCATTCAATCGCCTCTTACGACACGCAAGGGGATGCTGGGGACCTATTCTAACCTGGATCCCCACGGGTTTTTAAAGATATCGAAGGCAAAAGCATTGGTCAACGGAGATGTAAATAGGAATCTAACAAACTTGAGAAAGATTTCAGCTGATCACAGAAAAGACAAAGCATGGCATATCTTTACAATATAATGTCCTGAATCAAATGTTCGTAGAGCATTGCATTTTACTTCTTTTTTAACCACTATCATGAGTTTCTGAGATAACAAATACACAATGTTTCTTTCTTTTTCAGGGACGGAGAACAGATCAGTGATATTTCACAACTTGCTTTTATTCCCAACCCCCATTATTACTCCAGGAACTTTATATATCAGCATGAGTGGTAACATCACCCGCGATCTGCCCCGGCGGTTATCCATTCAGCTAGTAGTAAATAAATATTGGATTGGAATTCCATTTATGCTCCCATGCTTTAATAATCAAATTGGTTCCTGGTAAGTGTGTAAATTATCAAATCAAAATACCTCGCGTTCTTTCTTGTCTTACAAACAATGAAGCTCTACAATAGAGTCTTAGTGTTTGCTGTTCCTCTAAAGTCTTGCTAAAAATTGCAAAGAGTCCTTTATTCATATGTCACATATTTTGATTATAAGCCCAATTTTATGTTCTAATTTCCAGTTTATATGAAGATATTTGTGACAATTTAGCAGCTTTTGAGCGGAGACGACGCTGTCCTAAGATGCTCCGAGATCATCAAATCCAATGTTTTTGTCCATTCCGAGCGGGGACGTTCAGTTTTAAAAATCTCGCAATTAATATTCCAAAAATAGGAGGATTTGCTGGGGCTTTTGTAAAAGTAAGAGTAAGCATTGTTTTATGGACACTTTTATTCAGTTTACTGTTGTGATAGTAGATCGGAAGGATACAGGGTAAGTCGCGTGTGATTATCCCCCCAGAGCAGTCTGGCGGACTAGACGTATGGATGACGTTTAGCTTGGGATTGATTTTAGTAAACCTTTAAAACCCTACAAGGTCAGATATTAGTAGGTAAGGGATGGATCTGACAGATGATTTCTCTGTCCTGTGGTGCAAGATCCTTCATGTTTGACAGTTGGTGTCTAATGTTATAAAAAACAACAATAAACAAAACGGTTAGGCAGTGTAATTCATAAATTAATGTCGTTCAAACGAAAAATTGTTAAACCTGTCAGTGAAAAAGATGTCTGTACTCTTAAGAACAGAACATTTAATATGTCAGTCAAACATTTCATTCACCCGTTCTCACGTTGCGTGTTATGATCGGGATCGACCTTCGACCTTGACTGTCACATTTTTGTTTTCGTGCACACTGTCACACGCCTACTCGTGCTGAGTTCTGTCAAACTTTTAACAATGTTCGTGTCTTGTCATTGGAACCAATGCCTCTAGACGGATCTATGGCATTGCTATCTGTGATTTTGAATTCAGGGATTCTCAAATATCAAAAAAGAATATAAACCAAAAAGAAGAAAAAAATGAATCCTTGCGTCTTCAAAATACGGTTCGTGTTATAATTATAATCTCCTTATCGCTTAGCACAGAGCACCAAGGTCTTCTATTTTAAGTATATTGATAATGAACATTGACTCCAAAACCATGCCGCCTGATTGCCAGACATTAAACCAAGATGTGATGACACCGGTGTCATATGTATTTTGACGTTTTCATTTCGTTTCTCTGGCAAGATGTTAAAAAAACATCCACGGTGTGTGTGGTACCATCCATCTATATCTAGTTCGACTAAAATTTATTTCTAAAATACTGAAACTTTTCCCTCTGTTTCTGGTAAAATTTCAGTCTTTAACGGAAACAGTTGTTAACGAAATCGTATGATTTTTTTTTTTATCTTGTTTTGTTTATTTCTACCAGATTTAAAAAAAAATATTCAATATTCATTTTTGAAAGTATCCGAGAGTTTTATGCCTAAACATTGGTAAATCATCCGGTAATTCAAATGTACTCAAGGACCTGGCTAAATAGCTTCAACCATCCGACTAAAGGCAGAAAATCTGACAAGCACTTGATCGCCAATTCAAAACCAATTTCCGTTTTAAATCTCATATTTTCGCCTCTAAGATTTTTAATTAAGTATCCCCTTGATAACGAAATGAATATCCCCTTGAAGATATTTTCAATAATTTTATTTTTCAGTAGGTTGCAGTGTCGTATTTGTAACATTACTGTGAGATGTCACTTGCTCACGAGCGTTATATTGACCATAAATGACACTCTCTTGGCACGCGTTATGTGCAGATCTTAATTGAACCCGTCGTTGATCTACTGTCGCTATGCGAGGCGCATTAACCTCGGCAACGATCTCTATTACTTGTATGACAGTAGCGAGGTTCAGTCTTGGCATTTAATTGGACCACCCTGACAGAACAAAATACAAGCCAACCAAAATGATAGAAATTTTACTGCGTTTTCCCCTCCCATTTCTTAAGCTCGCTTTGGGGGATGGAAACGTACAGGGGGACACCTGTGTAAGGAGAAACGAACATACACGTTATTAAAGAAGTTAATTGACATATCACCACACGTGGAATAAATACACCGGGGGTGTTTCCTGCTGAAAAAGAGGATAATGCCTACTGAATACTCAGATACAAGGATCAAAGCAGATCTGTATGCCAGTTATCTATCACGAAATTGTGTAAATTCAATGATAAACAAAGTGTGCATTTGTAATTTTAAAACAAAAATCCATACCATGCTATCAAAAATTACGACTGCTTGAAATATCTGTTTCTCTCCCTCCCTATATATATTATATATATATATATATATATATATATATAAAGAGAGAGAGAGAGAGAGAGAGAGAGAGAGAGAGAGAAGAGAAACGTTAAATACATGTATCAAATAGAAAATTCGAGACCAAAAATCATTCTACTAATATGAATTTCTAAGATGCTATTAATTGTCGATACTTTTGTTTTGCTTTATCTATTTAATATTACTGATTTTCAGAGTCAAGGCGTTTTAAGTAAGTTAGGATAAGAAACAAAAACATTGCGAAATAAGAGTTGGGATCTACATGAAAATAAATACCCTGACAAATAAGAAAGTCAGAATACGAAAATAAACATATTGACAAAAAGAAATTTAGGATAGTAAAATAAAATTCTGACTCAAATTTAAAAAAAAAAAGAAGAAAAAAAAAAAAAAAAAAAGTTTAAGTACGAAAATTAATAAAGCCCTTGACAAATAAGAGAGTTTTAATTAAAAAAAATCCACCTGATAAATAAGAACGTTAAGATAATTTTTTTAATAATATAATCGCTAACAAATAACGTTACGATAAAGAAAAACCCTTAGGAAATATAAAAGAATAAAACCCTGACGAAATAGAAAGTTAAAATAGATAAAAAAAAAATAAAAGATAAATAAATAAAAAAATAAAATTAAAACCCTGACAAATGAGAAAGTAAGGATTAAAACCCCTGACAAATAAGAAATATAGGGGGGGGGGGGTAACAAAAACCTGCCAAATAAGAATGTTAGGGGAAAAAATAACGAAAACCCTGACAAATAAGAAATTATAGATATGAAAAAAACCCCACTAAAAACAAAAACCCTAGCTAGCAAATACATGTACAATGTAAAAAAAATATATGATAAAACAAATGCCCTAAACCTTGACAAATAAGATGTGTGTAATTGTGTATGACATTAGGATTAACAGCGTGTAGGTTCTATTTATACATTGATTTTGTTTTCTCTTGTCAGGGGGACTATGGAGTGAGTATAAAAGTGCTGGACGAATCTAAGACAGAGCTGGGATGTGTTGAAATGAAACTTTCCTTGAAGAAGCGAAATAAAGGATGGCTCTCCGAAAATAATAGAAGACAATGTGATATTATTTATAGATACGGGTGCTATCGGAGAAAATCGATGGGAAATCCATTTTTATCCGCTTATGATATTTTGGGTGATCACTGTTGACGTCGCAATGTGACGACCTAAATGCTTCAAGTGCTAGCGGGATGTCGTACATTCGACAGCAAACCGTTTTGTAATCAATGCTGCAGAAACGCATGTGCACAAAAATACATGTATGTAAAGTGTGTTCATACAAGTTCCACGGGTAACAGTTCGAGGCTTGTACTGTCAGAGGAAATCACTGTAGCTTTACGTCATCAATCCAACTTACAACAACGTGGTAGATTCTGTTGTTATGTGTAACTTAGACTACCTCCTTTGCAAAGCTTTTGTCTTCTTTAATGCATGTAAATCCAGTCATTTAAATGTTACTCGTTCATTGATGTATACAATTTGTCAGATACTGTTGTTTTTATTAAATTAAATCTTGTATATAAATTATCTTTACTATATTCTTCGAAATGGTTACGATAGCAACGAAGAATTGAATCGACCATATTTATGCAGCAATATTCCATAATCACCTGCGAGCGTATGATGTTTATGTCTCTCAACTGATTCGTTACGCAAGAGCTTGTATTGCATATGATAAGTTTTTGGATCGAGGCATGCAACTGAAAAGCAAATTGGTGTTATAGTGGTTTCAACAGTCTCGTTTAAAGTCAGCATGTTGCAATTCTATGGTCTTCATATTTATCTAGTTTGCCAATACAACCTGTCATTGGGTCAAATGCTGTTTGACAAGTTTTATACCAACTGTTAGACCGCTTTTAGTACACTGATTTTTACTAAGGATCACTCCGTTTACTTGATCAACTAGAACTGTCCTATCGGGGCTAATACCCCGCGGCACACTACATAATGAACACAACAGATTTTCTCAGATTAACAGAAAATTGTCTAAGCAATGGGTAATATAGTATATTATTCTTTAGGAGGAGTTGTGGACGATGCACTATAAAATGCATACATTGGTGAAAAATGCCTAAGTCCAAACGTTCATATCTTGTACAAAAATTGTCCAAACAAAATTCCTGACAATATGTACATCTCCATTATGTGATCTAACACTCCACAAAGTTTCATAAAAATCCTGCAAGTCGTTTGGAGGAGTTGCGGACAACGCACTGATGCATAGGTATATGGTTAAAAAATGCCTATGTCCAAACGTTCATATCTTGTACAAAAATTGTCCAAAATAAAATTCCTGACAATATGCACATTTCCATTATATATTCTAACACTCCACAAAGTTTCATAAAAATCCTGAAAGTCGTTTAGGAGGAGTTGCAGACAACGCACTGATGCATAGGTATTTTGGTGAAAAATGCCTAAGTCCAAACGTTCATATCTTGTACAAAAATGTCCAAAATAACATTCCTGACAATATGCACATCTCCATTATATATTCTAACACTCCACAAGTTTCATAAAATCCAACATATTTCGGACAGACAGGGTGAAACCTATATACCCAAACTTCGTTTGCGGGGGTTATAAATATAGGCTCATGGCGGCGTGACCCATTGAAAAGGGACGCTTACTCCTAGGCACCTGAAAAAAATACCAAGCTAAGTGTGGAACAAACAAAAATCGCGCGCTTGATATAGTTAGGGCAAGATAAGTATAGCTACGGTTGATTTATTTGTTCATACATGAAAAAGTTATGATAACAAACAGTGATTAATCTCGTACGTCCCAAACAGAATACAAAACAAGAGTTGGCAAACACAGGCCCCTGGATAACCAGAAATTGGATCGGGTGCCTAAGAGGAGTAAGCATCTCCTGTCGATCGGTCACACTTGCTGAGCCAATTGTTTTGATCAGGTAAACGGAGTAATCCGTAGTCAAATAAGGGCATAAAGAATGGCTTGACAATTGCTATGAAACATGCCAGACAGCATTTGGCCTAAAGGCAGGCCTTATTGCAGGCTAGATCATTAAACGATCACAGAATTTGCGAAATGTTTTCTTTAAACGTGACTGTTGAAACCCCTGCACAAGCAACGTATTTGTAAGTAGACCTCGATTAAAAAATTAATCATACGCAGAACAAGCTCTTGTTTATTGAATAAATTGAGAGACATACACGCCATATACAGGTGTTGATAATAATGTTGCTACATAAATATGGAAAGTTGACGATGGAGAGCTGAAATCGTCTCTTTGTAATAAAGTTGTTAGTTTGCCGTTAATGTCTATGTTTAATAATATATCCAAGTACGAAGCAGATATGGGATGACTCTGTACATAATGATTTTATTTCTAATTCACTGGGATATATCGATCGAATCTACATATGAATGAAAATTATTACTGTGGATAAAGGTCGTCAATTTATCGAAATGTCGAATTAAAGGGCAACATAGATGTAAAGGCAAAAAGATAACGAACAGTGATCAATCTCGTAAGTCCCAAACAGAATGCAAAAACAAGAGTTGGGCAAACACGGACCCCTGGATACACCAGAGGTGGGATCAGGTGCCTAGGATGAGTAAGCATCCCCTGTTGACCGGTCACACCCCCCGTGAGCCCATAGTCTTGATCAGGTAAACGGAACAATCCGTGAAACACATCAGACAACATTTGACTCAATGGTAGGTCATACTGGTAAACTAAATTGTTATAAACGACCATAGAATTTACGAAATGCTGCCTTTAAACGTGACTGTTGAAACCCCTGCAACAACATGTCTGTCAGTAGCTTGCCTAGATTCAAAAACTGATCATACGCAGAACATCTTCTTGTGCAGAAGTTTTGAATAAATTCAACCTCGTAAGCATATAGAGAAAAGGATCAGCTAACAAGGCA
This sequence comes from Ostrea lurida, assembly GCA_903981925.1. NCBI lineage: Eukaryota > Metazoa > Mollusca > Bivalvia > Ostreida > Ostreidae > Ostrea > Ostrea lurida. The sequence continues at coordinate 5,162 of CAJDSM010036339.1, read as the reverse complement.
ACGCAAGCGTGCATCCCCTCGCACAAACAAGATTTTTAAACAATAGTCAATAAGGACCTCTGACCTTATCAATAGAGTTTACCCCTCCAGGGGCAACATTTGTTAAAGGTTTGATGATTCTCTGATGAATGCTGTGTCTCCTATCTTGTTCACAGGGATTTCGGCAATAGTCAAAAGTGACCTTGACCTTTAAAATCAATAGAGAACATCCACTCTCCATGAGGAACATTGGTGGAAGGTTTGATGATTCTCTGATGAATGCTGTTTTTTCTCTTATATTCACAAGATTTTCGGCAATAGTCAAAAGTGACTTTGACCTTGAAAATCAATAGGGTTCATCCTCTCTCCATGATCAACATTTGTGGAAGATTTAATGATTTCTCTGATGATGCTGTGTCCACTATCTTGTTCACAAGAATTATAGTCAATAGTGACCTTGACTTGAAAATCATTAGGGTTCATCCATTCTCCATGGTCAAACATTTGTGGAGGGTTTGATGATTATCTGATGAATGCTGTGTCCACTATTTTGTTCACAAGAATTTAAGTCAATAGTCAATAGTGACCTTTACCTTTGACCCTTGACATGAAAATCAATAGGGTTCATCCTCTCTCCATGGGCAAAATTTGTGGAAGGTGTGATGATTCTCTAATGAATGCTGTGTCCCTATCTTGTTCACGAAAAAATTTTAGTAAGTAGTCCATAGTGACCTTTGACCTAGAAAATCATTGGTAACATTTGTGAAAGGTTTGACGATTCTCCGATGAATGCTGTGTCGACCTTGAAAATCAATAGGGTTCATCCTGTTTCCATGGGCAAAATTGATGATTCTCTGATAAATGCTGTGTTCACTATCTTGTTCACAAAAATTTTAGTCAATAGTCCATAGTGACCTTGACCTTGAAAATCAATAGGGTTCATCCTCTCTCTATGGTCAACATTTGTGGTAGGTTTGATGATTCTCTCATGAATGCCCTTGCTTCTATCTTGTTCACAAGGTTCCGGATACACACACATCCGCGATGATACATGTATATCCCCTCCGCAACTAGTTGTGAGGGGATAATAAAGAGGCACGATTCGTGCCCATGGGAATTCCAACAAAGTGTTGGAAGACCTGATCGCCAAAAACTAAAAGATATTGTCAATGACGAACCCCAGCATTGCTTTAATATCAACTTCTGAGTATTTGTGCGTAGAATCAGAGTTGAATTTAACAAAGTAATTTTTAGAATGACCGGTCATTAGATATTAACATTTTTCCCCCCAGTTTTGTTAAAGAAGCAACTGCCTATTAAGTTAAAAAGTCTAGTCTTTAATTTATCGTGAGGAATGGTTGTGTAAAGCTTTGAGAAGTCATGCTACGTTTTATTGTTCTTAATATGAGAAGAGTTCTGGGATTTCAAACTTAACAGAAGTTCTTTAATTTTTTTTATTCAGAATCCACGTTTGATTTACACCACTTCTGACATATGTTGTTGCACAATATATCAGAATTTCCTCCTTCACAGCTGCCAATATTTTCGTAAGAAGTAAAGACAGGGGCTTGGTGGAACATTTACTAGATCCCACAAAGTATCTCTGTTGGTAAGGGTTTTTGTGAAATTTTGGAATCCAGGATAGGTATATGTGAATTAATAGTTGACCATTGTAGCGTCACAGGGCATGTTTTTGGAACATGATGGAATAAAAATATATGGTGGATAAATTCATATATATATAATAACCCCGTCCTCCGTTAAGATGTACGGATTACTCCGTTTATCTGACCAAGAGAAAGGGCTTAGGCGGGTGTAAGCGGTGGATAGGAGGTGTTTACTGTTGCTAGGCAACTGACCCCACCTCTGGTATATCCAGGGGACCGTGCTTGCCCAACTCTGAATTAAAATTCCGTATAGAATTTATGAGATTGATCCCAGTCCGTTTTCTTCACCTTTTCGCCTTGTGCTCAGTCATCCAAATATGAATCTACGCACACGATATCAAAAAGATGCTGGATACGACAGTCTTTTATATTCCTCATCATCTTCACTAGCCAAGGGTTTTCGGTTCACTCCGGGGTCAAGTCACTGGAATAACTTGACCTTGATAAAAATTTGTAGATCTATCATCCTTTCTGA
>CAJDSM010036337.1:0-13656 GCA_903981925.1 Ostrea lurida | reverse complement strand
CAACATGAAATGGTCTTACCTTGATTTAAAATTTCCGTGTGGATCAACAAGGATCCGTCTTGTCGCTTCCTCTGGCCGTACTAAGCCACACCAGACCTACAAATGAAGGAGAAAATCTATACTTAAACTGCCGAGCTATACCAAACCTTAAATAAGTAACTCAGTAGAACGATTTTTAAAATAAATATACACACGTGAGCGGCATTCAGGAAGAAGAGTTGTTGTGGTGTGTAGTCCAGTCCCGGTAGAAAGGGCTCAGGCTTACCACCCCGCGTCTTCTGCAGCCATTTTTCATAAGCCTGTAATTAATTAAAAAGACACTGTATCTAATAGTTTGTTAGATTTTGTGTTGTTGACCGTCAATTTGGTAATATTTCAGCCATATTTCAGGCACATATTGATAAAGCTGAATAGACCAGAGTTTAAGAGTTTTAGTCTCTGTGGCAGTCCGTCGTAAGCTTACGGCGTTTTTTTTGCTTACACCCAGGCCATTTAGAACGTCACTTTCGACGGACGTAAGAATGTAAAGAGGCTTTCATTGCTATACAGTGTACATGTTACGTGCAATTTCTGTTTAACAATACTCTTACCGCCAGCCTTTCCTTCGTCCCCGTTGTCAGCTATGGTTTTTTCCACCAAGCGTCAATTTACGCATTCAGCTATAGAAATGGAATCAATGCAGAGAGTATAAATATATGAATCTTCTGAAATATTAACTACGATAAATCTTAAGGAAAACCAGAGTTTTCTGTTGTTCTAATATAACAGTGTCTCGTCCCTTGAGGTTCTTAATTCTATATGACTCAAAATCATATTTTTGTGCCTGCGATTATATACATGATATAAGGAGTTTTCGTCTATCCTTCATAATGGCTTGAAGTGAATACTTTTTTAAAAGATTTATTCTTGCAGAATTATTTCACGGAGTATTGTCAATATCAGTCATGTGATCAAACTGGGTATTTATAGTTCAAATGTTGCCATAATGATTTCAGGACGATTCCAGATTGACATACAACGTAGCACAACATTCACTGTCAAGTGATAAATGTTATAAAAAAAAAGTCGTTAAAAACAACACAAAACATGACTTAATTCAATCGTGAAGACCAACGAATTTCTTGACAAGTCTATCGACTCATTGGATGTGTACCTTTCTGTTAGCCTCCTCTACGGTATAAGAGCTGTACTGGTTAGACATGCAATCTGCTCTCTCTTTGAAGTTAGTGATTGATGCGTTACTCCACCATTGCTTTAGATTTCCGGCCCCGTCATATTGGCGTCCTGTAAATAGTGTGTTTAAATTTGACAAATACCTGTGTAGTTTGTTTGAATTATGGGAGTTGAAAGCAATGGAACTATGGAGTAAATTACGCAATTAACAAAAAATCATCTCATGCTTCCATTACATAGATATCAAATTCATGTTCGGAATGTGGCGTAGAGACGTCACTTATGTGTTAATTTCATTAGTTTCCCTGTAATGAATTGGTGAATATAGCGACTTGTGATCAACACCATAATTCCTATAAAGAATACAGAACTAAGGGCAAAATAGACCCCTGAACAAACAAGAGGTGGGATCAGGTGCCTAGCAGATCTAGAAGTAAACATCCCCTGTCGACCGGTCACACCCGCAGAGAGGTCTATATCTTGATCAGGTAATCCGTAGTCAAAATCAGTGTGTAAAATTTGGCTCAACAATTGGTTAAAACAGGTCATACAACATTTGTATTTGTAAAGTAGATTGTTGCAACGACCATAAAATTTGCGCGATGCTGACTTTAAACGAGGTTGTTGAAGCCCCTGTGTAACAACTTATTTGTCAATAGCCTGTCTTGATTTGAAAACTGACCACTCTTGAGTATCGCATCAATTGAGAGACATATAAACAACATATACCGGTGATAATATCATATTGCTACATGTACATAGATATGGGAAGCTAACGATGGAGAAGCTGAAGTGATCCCGTTTGTTGAATTACTAGTTTACCGTTAAGATCTATGTTCAAAAAATATATAATTAAGAAGCAGATGTGGAAGATGTGGTGTTTTCTTTTATTTCGAGTTCACTGGTACAATGTATATATCGATCAACATACGTGTATAAATGATTACTCATAATATTAATGAAACGTTCGTTGATATATCTAGTTGTCAAGATGGAGGTCACAGCAGGAGTTTTTTTCTTCTCATACAGAACATATCCCGCGTGGTTTGCAGTGTAATGAAGTTTGAGAAAGAGCGCTTATATTAATTTCTTATAAAGCATTAGTTGACGTAAATATAGTTTGTCTACACTTCCATGTCCCTCTCAATGCGCTAAACTAAAGAAGGTGATAATGTTCGTCTTCATTTGTGGGTATTTGTCTAATCTAAATTCATCATACTGACGTTTTGGAAAGAAATTAATCTCTGAGAGGTTGCCTATATGCAAGTATTGATAAAAAATCAGCTGATAGGATGTCGTCTGTAATCTTTGCCTTTTTCAAATCCTTGTTTGCCACTATTCAACGCAGCTTATCACTCATAACTGTTTACTTTCAAGTATATTCAAGAATATTATTTCTAATTTTTATATAAAATTTGTCTATTCCAAGATAGATACAAACCACTGTCATCAAAGCCGTGAGTGATCTCGTGACCTATGACGTATCCAATCCCTCCGTAATTGAGGTATCTGTAAAATATTGATGGGATCTGATTACGTTCTGCCAAACATGACCTTTTCCTTCATAGGTATTTTTCCAAATGATTTATTAACCCCGAGGAATGTAGGGTAACTATACATAGACATGGTATATATTAGCATGCGAGTTTGAGCAATCTCAGACCTGTACAATGAACCCGTATATTATAGTACTTACTGTGGGTATCCGTTTTTGTAAAATGGAGGCTGCAGTATCCCCGCTGGAAACACTGTAAGGTAGAATAAACTACATCAATCATATACAGCTTTATGATGGTACAAAAAGTTATAAAACGTCCTGATAATATATTCTGCCAAAAATCTTTATAAGAAAAAAATAGAATTAATTAAAATCTTTTAGTTGTAAAGAATATAATGACGACCCGTCGAGAAGAAAATATTTTGTGATTCAATATTATACTTTACTGTTTTGGAGTGGATTGTTTTGTCTTGTGCTTTGTTTTCAGTATCATTATTTTTGCTAATTTCAATTTAATCATACCATTTTGTAGCTGCAGACCTGTAGCGTTAAAGTCTTATATTTTTGTCTTTGACCATAACAAAAATATAAAACCATAACGCTACAGTTTTGCAGCTAACCATTTTGATAACAATATCGCTATCAATTATTCAAGTGTTTATTGGTCTTACTGATTTGGTTCCTTGCCGGGTTGTAGTAGGCGTTGACCGTAGCTGGGGGTGTTTCCCACCTATGCAAAATGTAAATCAATACTATTCATGGTTCTTAATACAATATCAACATCAAACACTACACCATTGACGTACTTTACAAGTTTTGTCAATCGGGGAAGTCGACTTATAACTACATACATGACATGAAAACCCAGTGAGTGGTTTTTCTTAAATCTAACAATCTGCATACAAAATAGTTTATAATCTTAGTGAGGCAAACACGGACCCCTGGAAAGATTAGAGGTGGTAAGAGGTACTTTTGAGAAAGCATACCCTGTTGTACCAGTTGTGAACTCATATTTTTGTACAATTACATTTTTTGGAATTACATATCAGCAAAACAGGACAACGGTGCTTTAGTACCATCACGCAGATAGGCTGCTTAGGAGGTATCAGTATGCTTTTTTTAACTGCTTCTCGATCAATCAAATCAAATGCAAGATAACATTTCCTCACAAAGTACAGTGTATGCAACGTCATTAAATTCTTATTTTTTCAGTCGTACAACAACACTCTATTTTACTCACTTCTCTCTGTCCACTGGTTTAGGGAGCTCTCGGAGATTTTCTTTGGTTCCAAGGACCAAGTAGTTAAGCACGTTGCTGAAGTAAGTCTTCTCCTTGAAATCGTACTAAAGCGGATTGGAGGAATGTGTAAATAATCAATATTGTACTTCAAAAGAACATTTTCATTGCTGATATCGAAACTCCACAAATTTATTTTAAAATAATTTTTTAAAATTATCTTTTATGCTTTTCTCCGAGTTTGATACAGGCGTGCTACGCAAAAATGTTTTGATTTTAAATTCAGATGCACTAATCATAGCTCAAGCCTTATCAAAGTATTTGATTAATTGGCTTTTTTAAAAGTTTTGATTGATGCTTTGCATCTACGTCACAACATAAAATAATTCTAAACGCTTATATATTTGATTGTGTATTACTGAATCTCGGCCGTGTTGACTGTTAACATTTATAGCAAGGAGATGTTACGCAAGGTTTCCATAAAACACGGACACTAGATGTAGCTGAAGTTTACACATAAGGTTGACGGCACTTACGTCTTTGTATCGGTCATTAAGGAAGGTGTCATTTTTTACTTCCAGTGGGTATCCTATCCTCGGCTGAATTTGGTTTGCCTGTAGCAAAGATAACACAGTAGCATAAATGAAAATTGCAAGTTCTCAATTTACAGGAAAAACCACAATTCAATGTTCAAGGTTGTAAATATTTGCATATTGTAGTCCGTCCGACAAAAATGTTAAAAATCGGTCCCTTGTCAAGGATCAAAACCCCTGAATTGAAAGGTGTCTTTGTATAATATAGTTTCCTAACCAAAAATATGACTGAAATTTTGCAGAATTGGAAATGCACACATTGTATGGTATTTTCAGGGTAGCTTATTTCCAAGTATAATGTGATATGACCGCAAAGAAAGAAGTATTTTGATTATGGTCCAATGTCGGCGATTTATATGCAGAATTAGGAAAGAAAATAACAGAAAAATTACTGAAGCTATGTGTCCAATTTCATACTTTAAAAAACACAGACCCAAAACCAACTTTAAGTAAAATGTAATCCTGTTATGTCAAAATATCAAGGTTCTATGAATACTTCTGAAAATCAACATTAATTAATCCTATACTTTTTGTTCATCTGGTAACACTATTTCTGGATATACATTCGTGTCATATTTTGCTTGTTGGATACTTTTGGAAATTGACATTGATAGTTTTCTTTACCTTTGATTTTAGTCTGAATTTGCAATGTTATCTAATATGTAGAATTGGGTCTATTCAGTATAACTCTAGATCTGGAAACTGCCAATGATCCCCGTTTGCTTAACTTTGCACCTTTTTAGGTGTAGTTTTACTCGGAACGTTTCTGGAAACTGACAGTGATCAAATTCTGCATTGTTTTACTCTGAACAGTTTCAAATGAATACCCCTTTTAGTTTAGCTTTGACAATGTTTACCTTTTCTTTAGCTTTGGTTTTAGTTTCTGTATCCATCCATTCATTTCTGTCCAACAAATCTTTCATCGCTGATCGCAGGTTTTCGATCATTTCATCGGCCTAATTTTCAAAATGTAGAAAGAGCATCATTGAAAAGTATTTTAAACTGTTATTTAAAATATAGCATACATATATCAGTTCATACATATAAATGAAATTATGTCAAGTCCAGAGAGAACCCTTCCATGCTCAAAGTCTTCTGATAATGTTTACAGTAAAGCACAGCAGGACCTCTGTTTAAAGATAGTGAAGCGATGAGAGAGAGAGAGAGAAGAGAGTAGAGAAGGAGAGAGAGAGAGATGAGAGAGAGAGAGTGAGAGAGAAGAGTTCATTTTTCAAACCTTTCCTAAATATGGTTTCTAGTAAAGATCACATATCATCTTCCTTGTTTTATCATTTAGGACCAGATTGACCTCTCCATGTTCAAAAGCTCTTGGGTTACTGTAAGGACCAGAATTTTTTTTCCTGGACTTACTCTCTTTTTTATGATTTGTACTGAGGACCAGAGAGGGTCTTTCTTACTCTACGACTTATGATTTTTGTTTGTAGGGACTAATAAGTAACTGGACCACCTGATTTGCATTGCTGTCGAAATTTCTCCAGGAAATGGTTCCCTACAGCCAACCGATTTGCGTCATTAACACCACTACACAGACTTTCCAGGCAGTGGCTTGTACTGCTGATCCAGTCAAAGCCTGCTTGGATACACAAAAGAATATAAGATACGGTTACATATTGCATTAAGAGAGATAAAATTACAAACAAAAAACTAAATGTACCTCTCTGTAATCGCCGTACACATCTCGAACTCGCTGTGGCATAGCTCCTGACAACATTTTTAGAGCACGCCAAATGACGTAATTCTGTATTACCCTGAAATATAGAACCGTAAAGAATTTAGTAATTTTCTTGTATTTTAAGTTTTCACATATCCGATGTCACATAATAAAGCTTCCACAAATATATTCCAACGAAAATATGAACGCAAGAAAGAAAATTATTTTACAACTCCATATCATCACTGATGATGTTACGAAAAAGATTGTACATGTATATCAACGTTTTATCGGATTTTGATGCCAAACCTTTTGTTTTTCGATATGAGTTTATTCACTATTTGGTCCATATAATCAGGATTTCTATTGATGACAGGTGTGGACAAGTTCACGGTTATTTGTAGGTCGGATCGTCCCAGCGTTGCATCAAAATATTGTGACCATTCAAACTAAAGAAGATCTAAATAGATTGGACAATCTGAACACATTAATTCAATTCCATAGAATGATTCTCAGAAAAATTTTCATGAGCAGGGAGCTCATATTGTTTCACTCACATTGGGATATTTGCTGTGGAGTTCTTGAATTGTCATTTTATGGTAAAGCTTTTCATCATCTCTTCTATCGGCAGACGGCATGGTAGCCTACAACACGTATACTAGTATCATGTCCACCTGAACACTGTTCCTCGGAAGCTTGTCCAGAAGAACAATTCATGTCAAATATTTTAAGTGATTATTTTTACAGGTAGTGGATTGAGGATTACGTACGTTTGCTATATCTATCTCAAAGTCTACCACTGCTTTCATGTCGTCTGCTGCTAATCCAGAGTCTGCACCGAAGTAACTGCCATTTCTGTGGATATTTTTCATAGGCCAACAGCTTGCGGACTCATTATCTGCCCTTCAGGGAAATAGTCCCTGTCTGGTAGTCCCAACGCAGGCTGGTCAATCTGTTCATTATAAAATAATTACCCATTATCCCAAACAAAGATTATTGGCCTCCACTGCATGCATGTACGTATTTGTGGTTTTGTAGGGCATATGCATTGATCGTTGAACTTTCGAATTTAAATCAACAATAACTTCAGTTAAAAGATAAATTTGTAGAACATTTGATACATTAAAACTGCAGAGAACTCACATAAAGGATGTTCCTTGTTGGGTTTTTTGAGTCGTCATAGACATACATATCCATGAGAGGAGGACTGTTGGTGTATTTCCTTATGAATGTCAGAAGCTTGGTCAGATTAAAGGTGCTTTCATCCCATTTCGCGTCCAACACCGGCCAGCCGCCAAGATCCCGGATCATCTTCCGTGAAGATGTCAAGTTTTCTTTTTCGATTTCATCTATGATAGAATATTCAGTTTCAAACGTTTTAAATACCTGATTTCATCAGTGAAGAAATACTTCATTATATAAAGGACACCACAGAATCTGACATATCTGCTTCATATTTGGATATTTTACTTAACATTGACTCTAATGGCAGACTGACAACTACATTATATGATAAGCGTGATGACTTTAACTTTGCAATCGTCAAATTTCCCTTTCTATGTAGTAATGTACCACTATCACCTGCTTATGGTGTGTATATCTCCCAGTTGATTCGATACGCAAGAGCATGCTATGCGTATGAGGACTTTTTAAAGCGAGGCCAATTACTATATGTAACAAAAAAAGTTGATGCTGCAGGGTTATAACGAATCTCGTTTAAAGTCATCATTTCGCAAATTCTACGGTCGCTGTAATGACCTTGTTTGCGATTACAAATTATCACTAAGTCATATGTTGACTGATTTGTTTCATACCCTTTGTTAGACTGTCATTTTCCTACTAGATTTGACTACGGGTAATCCCGTTTACTTTATTTCGACTAAGGGCTCACGGCGGATGTGACCGGTCAGCAGAGGATGCTTACTCCTCCATGGCACCTGATCCTGCCTTCGCTTTTGTCGGAGGTCCGTGTTGCCCTACACTCGATTTTGTATATGTTTTTTGGATTATGATTACGTTTGACACAATGTTAACTTCGCCTTTTTGTATTCTTTATATGACTACTAGACCAGAGGTTGTTAAGAGAAAGGTATCTCACTGCTGCACTCTTCAGCAAAATGCATGCTTCAAAATGCATGATAAATTTTCAAATGGGACATAGATTTGCTACGAATCAAATATCTTATGAAATGTTAGCATCATCATATTGGCACATTGCATCAAATTTTTCATCCTTTTATTGCAATGTGAAAATGATAAGAATATGTTTTCCATGTGAAGAGAAAAGCTAAACAATCAAAATATATTTGGATAGTTATCTAGTGGTGAAAGTACATCTGTACATGCAATAGCTGATCCATCAATTGATTTGATTTCGAATTTCATCTTAAGTGTTCGTTTAATATTACTCATTTTCATCGAATGAAAAATACAAGCTAATCGAAATGTATCTGAATCTTAGCCATTTCAATTTCAAGCATATCTGACTAATATTCCTATTTTATTCAACATGCATCTTTAAGATTATAATCGTAAATTAAAAAAGGTGCATGTATGATCAAGTGATTAATTTTTTATTTCCATCAACATTTCATGTTTTAAAAATTTGGGTCCTCTTAATATGATTTCTTAGGTATATAAATCATTCATCAACTCACAGCAAAACTTAACTCAAAATATATCTTTTTTGCAAACATATTCCTTTTTATCCCCCAAAATTCACATGAAAATTAATAAGACCATATACCAATCTCCATGTGAAATCATATAAAGTCAATGAGATCTTTTAAGAACATTTAGAAAAACCAATTGGTGTTGCAAAATCAAGTGAGATAAAGTTTTCAAACAGAATTTCAATAGTTATAAAAATAAGAGAACTAAAATTGAAAATAAAGGTAAGGATAACAAACAGTGATCAGTTCCGTAAGTCCCAAATAGAAAATACCAATGTAACAAATGCATTCGACCCACATTTTGGGCATACAGGACCCACCTGGAACCCGAAAGTGGAGGTCAGGTGTCTACTGAGTAGGAGTGTAACATCCCCTGTCGACCCACCACCACCGTGAGGCCCATTGGTCTTGATTAGGAAACGAGTAATCGAGATCAAATCAGTCTAGTATGGAAAACGCAGTTACAATTATGCCTATGAAGCACATCAGATGGCATGTGACCCAAATGGCAGGCATATGCTCAGCTAAAAATAAAATCGGTTATTGTGTGACAATGCTGCCCTTTATAAGTGACTGCTGAAAACAACAACTTGTTTGTAAGTAGCCCTGCCTCGATTCAAAAACTGAAATCATAAACCAGAACAGACTCTTGCATATCGACATCTCAAGTAATGAAAGCCATAACACAGATGATGACTGAAATAAATTGCTCACTCATAAAAAATATGGGATGTTGATGAATGCGAGATGCTAGAAATTGTCCCGTTTGTCATAAGTGAGTTGTAGATGCCGTTAATGTCATATAGTTTAATAAAATACCCAAGTACGAAAAGGATATGGAGGCTCTGTGGTATCTTATTCTTTCAAAATCGCTGGGATTTATATGTAATTGAATCGACTATGAACGAAAAATCTTTTATTATTGAAAGATAAAACGTCGGTTCAACAGATATCAAATGCACTTTGAACTAAATTTTATATTGTGATAATTTATTTTTGAATTTTTTAATAGATGAGTTGCGTTGCCCTCACTTGAGGAGGAAACACATAATATACGTTTCGTATAAGTTTTCTAGAAGTCATGTATTACATGAAAAAAAATAATGTCCACGAGCATGAGTTCAAGTAAATGGCACACACACAGAGAATGCACACACGCACGCACGGTCTTTGACTGCTGTTATAACGCTAAGTGTTGTTATATGGTCAGCAAAATATTTGATAATGTCATTACTGAGTAGTACAAGTGAGAACACACTCAGATTCTTTGTTATGTAACAAGGCTCAGTTCATTTTCTGTTACATATATTGAATATGCTAATAAATGTTTCCGTTAAACATATTTTTTTTTTCATTTACAAGTCCATTTCTGAACATAATTTTATAATAAAACAGGTTATGTGTTTCTCACTTCTCAGTTTTATTTAAAATACATTTTCTGTGACGCAATCTATATGTAAACAAAAACGTTACATAACAAAGGAATATTGAGCCACTGATCTTACTTGATATATCAGCAACTGACATTAAAAGTTTTTGCTGACCATTAGAATAACGACAATTTCCTGAAAAATCGTTACAAGATAATCACTCAAATAGGTTCAGAGTCAGTTTAGTATATCTGTTTTCATCCACACAAAAGCCAACATTGTTACGAGGATTCACTCATTTTTATTTGTTTTGATATTTGTTAGAAATCAAATGCAATAAACAATGGGTATATACAGTTTTGATTTCTTAAAAGAGGCAAAAATAAAGTATTACATGTAAAATTTGGTATATTCTTCACTGTTGGAAAAAAAAAATGCGTGCCTACCTGTTTAGTTCTATATTCTATTTATTCGGGGAATTATCACTTCCTTACCATATTAACAATTTTGAAAGCAATTAGTAGAGGTATAAATTTGCATATGCAGTATATTTTGACATTCTTTAACATACAAGATCTCACAGTTACGCAAGAATACATTACTACGCACTTCTCCACACAAGGTAAATATATCTCATTGACTCTAACTTAACATAGACATTTTTATTTGCTCCAATGCTAAACAGCTGGATAATTTAGATCTCTCGAGCTTGGTTTTTCTCAGCCTTCTTAAATATTTAATTTCTCGTAGGGATTTTTTTAACTGCATTTCTGTTTGGCAGTATTCTCTCATCAAGGTGTGTTATCCGAAAGAAGGGACAGATTTGCGTGATCCGAAACATGACCAATTTCATATTTTCGTGTCGTTCATTTAAATATCCTTTTTATTGACCTATGTATCATATCTTTAGCATACTAACACTGAGATGTTGAACTGGATCTTGATGCGTTTTGCACCTCACGGCCACGAGACACGCACACACACACTTATATTTTTTTCTGATGTTAGCTCATTTAAAATATAGCTTTTGTTGTTGTTTGTATCATGAAAGTTTTTTTTTCACATGTTAATGTAGTCAATAGTGATTCGGGTCTCAGCGGCCTTTACACTTTGGTGGAAAATTTTACAAAATCATGCCCATGGACTTGGCCTTCTGACCAACATAAATTGATTTGTCCAGTCTTTATCCTTCTACATAAACCACCAATGAGTCGGTCCCATGCAATACTTTAGTTTTCCCCTTTATATACCCAATTTCTGCCATGAAATATATTGTTAAACGAGGCTTGTGTTTTGCTTTTCTTCTTTTGAATGATCATCATTCAATTTTTGAAACAATGATAAAGTTTAAATCAGAGGCAGCACTCTTGCTCCTCCAACAGCACCCCTTCGAAAATTTGAAAAATATAAACCTAAATGGCAAACTGTAAACAATTTTTAAAATGATTATCCTTCATGAACAGTGATGGATAAAATGATATAAGTAAAAAAGGTTGAGCGAATCGTCACAACCAAACTTTCGTCCATACATGCAGTGAAATCAACTAAACTCTACACCTGTTTGATTGTACTAAAATTCTATGGTTCATTGAGAAGCTTAAGATTGACCTGGAATTAAACTCCCATTATGCAACCAAAGCATTTACATACAAGAATTGAGGTTAGAAAGGATATTCAAGGTATTACTATATTTCATGACATTAAAAAGATACTGTAATAGGGCACTTGCATTACACATGTTATATGAGTATATTAAAGAATTTTCCGTTATGCCTTGATGATTTTATGTGCATTTTAAAGGAACGGAAATTCATTTTTCTTAATTTCATAATGGAGATATGTAGAGTTATATTAATATCTATAAACATTAATTCAATGTCATTCATTATCGTGTCTTGAAAATTATGACCACAACATTTTATTTTATACAATTTCAAATCTTCTGGGCTCCTCATTATGCACAGCAATGCTTTCATTAGTATTTGCAATTTTCGTACAGATTATTAATTTTACTCCAACACAAAGGGGGAAAATGGGGAATGTCGGTTCCACTTAATCACTTTCACCCCATGCATATAAAATGTAATTTTCTTGTTCAATCATTATTCATATCAATTCCCACTCTTGGTTAGGGCAAACAATTCACAAATTCACTTGGCATTAACTAAGCCCAGAGGTGCCCGACCCCTTGTTTTCAGCATTTTTAATTAGGTCCATGTTAGTAAGGTTGTTGGCCTACCTAAGTCCACGCACGATCTGTACAACTTTTTGGCTTTCTGTACCGCTTCAATGTCATTCTCGTCGATCTTCTTCTCTAGTAAATCTGTTAATATACATAAAAATTTATATCCTTCCTTGTCGCTTCTATCGTTTGTTGGGTTAAATACAAATATGCTGTAGAATAATAAAAACGTTGAAATGTGAAATTAAATCATAGACGCCATTTTCGCAAACTCGATTTACCAGGAATTGGCGGGGAGAAGAATTGATTTTCAGCATTCATTTTACTACATATATGCATATACTGCTAGTACCGTTATAAAATTCCAATCCATGGTGTATTTAAAAGTTCATAAGCTTGCGGGACTGCAAGTCGTCCTGTGTAATAAACTTTATGAATTAAGCAGGACGTAAAGGTCTAGTACTGTGATGATGAAGCTAATAAAGTCGGCTGAACTTTAAGTCCTACATGTAGATGTTTTACATGTATATTCTTCTTTTAGAGGTATTTTAAAATGAATACCGCCCAATGCAAAAAGCTAAAATTACTGGGTGGGTATATATACAAAAATTACAATATGACAAATCGTCATATTGATGTTTGAATTTACTAGGCGGATATTATCACACAAAAATTTCAAGAAAAAATTACAATATGACAAATCGTCATATTGAAAATTTTGTGTGTATACCCGCCCAGTAAATTCAAAAATCAAGATATGACATAGCTGTATATATAAATATAGCTTTAAAAAAAACAAAGGTAATGATTTATTACAGAACGAACAAAACCGGAACTAACATTTGAGCGTAATGTCTACTGAATCGTCCACCTGGTAGAAGACACCGGTTATGGACTTATCTTCCGGAATCACCTGCTTCCTTCGCCATTGCCCGCATGCGTACTGGAAGAAATCATCGCACGGATCCGCTGACGTATCAATGGAGTCTAGTAATCTTGAAGCTGAAATGTGACAGAGGTAATTTAATCTATATGAACCTCTTTTTTATTCTAACCGGGTAAAATAGATTGAAGAATCATTACAATAAATCCCGTTACCTGCTCGCACACATTCCGGGGAGTTACAGACTTCTATGAATGCAAAAATATCAAGAATTATAAAATACATGTTAATGAAAAAGGAGACCATTAAAGATAAACCAAATTTGTATTGGAGGAGATATTGGAGGAGATATTGGAGAGAGAGAGAGAGAGAGAGA
>CAJDSM010036336.1:4646-25587 GCA_903981925.1 Ostrea lurida | reverse complement strand
ACAGGAGAGATCAGACATTTCATTTAGGCTCACTTGGTCTTATTTACCGAGCACATCACTTGCAAATCTATTGTGAGACCCGTCAAGCAGGGATACTACTACTCCTCCTAAGGCACCTGATACCGCTCTGGGTGTAGGGGTCGTGATTGCCAACTCTTGTTATTGTATTATTATCGTAGGACTTACCGAGATGATCACTGTTGTAATATCTTTGCCTTTACTATTAGATAAGCACTCGTACCGTCTAGCAGCCTCTTTTATTTATTTTTTTGGTTTCGTTTAATTTTACGAAATCTGTCCAGAAATAGATATATAGCATACAAATTGGGCGATGTATATAGAGGAGTCGGGAATACGAAAGTTTTACTTCGAAATGCTTATACTCAGCTCAGTGCTCATTATTTCTCATTTCTTTTAATTTAACTTTTTGCTTGAAATAATTCTATCATAATATCTATCTTATCACAATTGAAATCTAATTCCAATAACTATAATTTGATATTTTAGGTAGCTGAAACATACAACCAGTCCTAGTGATATATTAAATGAGAATGACCTGTAATTTTTATATAGAAATATACATCATACACATGTACTGCCATTTATATATGTTGACGAATTATTTTCGAAATACGAATAAAATAGTTAGTCCCGAGTATTCGATATCGATGTTTTGGTATCGTTTCCACTCTAATATGTAAAATGATAAATCAACATATGTAAATGAATAAATACATTTGCAAATGATATAAATACTATAACATTGTATGCAAATAAAATAAAGAATATTAAACTGGTTGTGTGTATCAGTGGTGACTATGATTAATGCATCACACTTACAGAATTTAAAGGTTAAGAATAGAGCAGATAATAATTAAATTTCCATATCAGAATCAGCTTGAAGATGCATTTTGGTGACAATACATCAAGGATAGCTGAAGTGTCAATCTGCATACAAAAGTCAGTTTTTCAAAGCTAATATCAATGAACTTGGAAAAAAACTCCAATATCAAATATTGATATACAAACACCACACTGCAATCAAAGCGTTCAATATTGATCTCAAGCATTCAGAAAAAAAAGGTCTGGCAGTGGCTGTAACAGTAAATTTTCATCGTACGTGTGAAAGAAGCAACTTGTAACTCTTTGAAAAAAGGCCTAACTGGAAATAAAACTCTAACCAAGGCTAATAACATCTTAGTATAACACCTGCATATCAAAATTGGAATTCAGTACGTTATTATTTGGATATTAGAAAAGATTCCCGAAGTTGGTCATCATACAGTATTTTTCACAGTTTAAAGGGGCACAACTCATCAGAAATCCACGAACAGAAAAGTGAACTTAAAAGTTGTCAAGGGATTAGGAAACAAATCTGGAAATCTTGCTCCTCATTCAGAAAGACGGAAATCATGGGCAAAGTATATATGCCCCAACACTAATAGGCGGGGTATAAAAGGAGAAATAACTAGAAATACTGTGAGTAAAACTCACTAAAGGATAACCCCCCTGCACCCACCTTTTTTTTTTAAATGCTTACTTGAGTCAACTGAAACAGTGAAATCTTGAACAAAGAAGATTAATGACCTGCGGACACCAAACCATGTAAACAAGAGGGCCCCCATGGGCCACATCGCTCCCTGGTGATTGGCCCTTCGCCTATATATCAGGAAGCTTTAAAGGTAAATGTTGTATTGTGGTCTTGAGAAATTATATATATTCAGAATGTTAAATACTTTGACTCACCCTAGTCGTGGCCCCACCTATCCCTGGGGTCATGAAATTTGTACAAACTGAATTTCACTACATCAGGAAAGCTTTCAAATAAAATTTTCAGCTTTCCTGGTCAGTGGTTTTTGAGAAGAATAATTTTAAAGAGTTTTCCTAAATATAATCATGTGGAAAACTTTGATCCCCCTATTTGGGGCCCAATCGTACCTCTGAGGGTCATGATTTGAACAAACTTGAAGTCTCCTCTATATTCAGGAAGTCCTTACCATATATAATTTCAGCTTTTCCGTGGCCCAGTGGTTTTTGAGAAGAATATTTTTTAAAGATTTTCCTATTATCATATGGATAACTTTGATCCCCAATTGTGGCGCCATCGTACCCTCCGGGGGTCATGATCTTGAGACATAACTTTGAATCCCACTAATCGAATCTCCTCTATACTCAGGAGATTTCCATACAAATTTCCAGCTTTTCTGGTCCAAGTGTTCTTGAGAAGAGATTTAAAGATTTTTTCTCTATGTAATCATATGTAAACTTTGATCCCCTTATTGGGGCTCCAATCGTATCCCGGGGGGTCATGATTTGTGAACAAACTGAATTCCTCTATATCAGGAAGCTTCCATATAAATTTCAGGCTTTCCTGGCCCAGTGGTTCTTGAGAAGAGAGATTTTTAAGAATAGAACACAACCCTAGTTTTTGCATTTTCCCTGATTATCTCCCTTTGAAGGGGGCCTGGTCCTTCATGTGACAAACTTGAATCCCCTTCTCCTCAAGGATGAATTTGTACAAGTTTTGGTTGAATTTGGGTCCAGTGGTTTCTGGAGAGGAAGTTTAAAATTGTGACAAGGTTTTACCGAACGACACAACGACAGACAACGGACGAATTTTTCAGAAAAGCTCACTTGAGCCTTCGCTCAGGTGCTAAAAACCTACAATGCTGACCTTGAGATCAGGTCAACGTTAACAGAGGTCATGAATAATGATGGTGACCGAAGGGTTGGCTTTCTTTAAAAAATCTTCTGATGAAGAACCACATCTACCAGAAGCTGAAATTTATATGAAAGCTTCTGATATAGTTAGAAATTCAAGTTTTGTTCTATAATCATGAACCCATGGGGTACAATGAGGCCACGTTAGGGGAATCACAGTTTTTACATCTGAATATAATATGAATATATAGGGTAATCTTTCTCTAAAAGAACCACTGAGCCAGTGGAAACTGAATTTATATGAAAAGCTTCTGATATAGTGGAGATTTCAAGTTTATTCAAATCATGACGCCCTGAGAGTTCTATTGGGCCATAATAAGGGATCAAAGTTTAACATGTTTGAAAATATAGGGATAAATCTTTAAAACCCTCTTTCTAAGAAATGAGTCAGAAAACCTGTATGTTTATATGTAAGCTTCCTGATATAGTGGAGATTCAGTTTGTTCAAATCTATGACCCAGGGGGGTACATATGGGGTCACATTAGGGGATGAAAATTGTAAACACATTGAATATACAAGGAAAATCTTTGAAAGTCTTTCTTACTGAAGAACCACTTGGCTAGAAAACAGTCATTTTATATAAAGCTTCCTGATATACGTGGAGATTCAAGTTTTGTTTAAAATAAATGACCCCAGATATACGGTGAGGCCCAAAATAGGGGATCAAAGATGTATGGAAGATCTTTTTTTTTTAAAAAATCAATCTTCTCAAGGAAATTTTGGACCAAATGAAAACAATTAATTACTAAGCTTCATGATAAAGCAGTAGAATCCAAATTTGATAAGATCATACCTCCCGGAGGGTATGTGGGACCATAATAGGGAAATCAATAGTTTTGCATCAAATGTTCCTTCTGGCAGACCACCTAGGTCAGTTTTTAAGGGAACTTGAAAAGTTCTTTGTTTTCAAATCAACCACTGCTGGGCCAGGACCAAAGGTTACACTCAGGTGAGCGTTGTGGACATGGCCTCTTGTTAATAAAGTGTAGGTGATTTCACTGAGGTTTCACCGACTTTTTACAGAAAACTGGTAAAAAAGCATTCTGAGAGTAATTGCACATGCAATACATAGTCCCCTACCGGTTTAACACAAATTATTGAACCAGCAACAATATTCTAATTTCAATTATGGTATGCTATATCAATATAACTTATGGTAAAGGGAATATTGGTGAGCCAGGATAGGACAAGGGCTATAGTGCTTCAGTGAAAAATGAATAGATAAGATCCAAATTCGATCTTGATCTGGTAAACTTGGTGATGGCAAGAAGGAGTGTACCAAATATCAAATGAATCATCTCCAAGCAGTGAGAAAAAAGTGCGGAAAAACTGATAATTTATGCCCTTTTTTTTTGAAAGTCCCAAGGGCATAACTCAGTAATTAAATTGAATTGAATCGAAACCAAACTTGAACTTGATATGTAAACTTGGTATGGCAAAGACGAATTGTACCAATATATCAAAAAATATCTGCAAACGTGAGAAAAAAAAAGTGCGGAAATACTGATAATTTAATGAAATTTTCTAAAAGTCCAAGGGCCATAACCTCTGTGAAAATGAATGGTCGAAAAACTAAACTGACTTGATCTGTAACATTGGTATGGCAAAGTAATGTCAAGTATCAAAAGATATAATCTGCAAACAGTGAGAAAAAAGTTTGCGGAAAACTGTAGATTTGTGAAATTTTCTAAGTCCAAAGGGCCGATAACTTCTGTGAAAAATGAATGGTCGAAACCAAACTCGAACTTGATCTGTAACTTGGTATCGCAAAAGTAATGTACCAAGTATTCAAAGAATATCTTGCAAACCGTGAGAAACAAAAGTGCGGAAAACTGAATAATATTGTGAAATTGTTTCTAAAGTCCAAGGCCATAACGTCAGCGGAAATGAATGTGATATCAAAGGGTTGACAGTAAATTGTTGTCAAACGTAATCATAAAATCCAAAAACATATACAAAAGTGAGTGTAAGGCACACGGACAGTCCTGACAAAAGCGGAAGGCTAGGATTCAGGTGCCCATGGAGGAGTTAAGCATGCCTCTGCTGCTGACCGGTCACACCCGCCGTGAGCCCTTAGTCGAAATTAAAGTAACGGGATTCACCCGTAGTCAAATCTAGTTAGGAAAATGACAAGTCTAACAAAAGGGTATGAAACAATCACGTCAACATATGACTTAGCTGATAAATTTTAATCGCAACAAGGTCATTATAGTCGCGTGGATTTTGCGAAATGATGATTTTAAACGAGATTCGTTATGAACCCTGCAACATCGAATTTTTGGTTAGTAGTTGGCCTCGCTTTTAAAAAAATGCGGCATTCGCATGCCCTTGCGTATCGAATCAATGAAAGACATACAACCACGATAAGCAGGCGATAGTGTAACATTACTACAAATAGGAAAATGAAAAGTTGACGATTGCAAAGTCAAGTCTCAACGTTTATCATATAATGTAGTTGTCAGTCTACCAGTAGAGTCAATATTACGTAAAATACTCCAAATATGAAGCAGATCTGTCATTAAGGGGCGTGGACACGTTTTGAACTAAAAATGTTTCAAATTTTAGATGCCTACTTTTACTTGGTATTTTCTAATGTCAGGAAAACATTTAACGTCATCTGTTTGACTTCATAGTGAGATACACGTCACTTACAATTCTTTGTTATGTAAACAAGCCCGAGCCATGATTTTTGCTTACATGATTTGAAATATGCTACAAACATTCCATCTTTAACGCGCGATTTTTTTCAAATTGAAGTTAATTCTAAACGACAATGAAAAGTGTTAGTGTTTCTCACATCTCATATTGGTTTTAAACATGGATATTTTCCTACGACGAAGATATTTTTTGCAATCATCAACTAAGGCTCGAGGCCTTGTTTTACATTGCGAAGATTTTGCTGACCGCTGTATTTAACTTATAACTCAAGAACTGGACTTCAAATTTTTGCTGACACTAGAAATACGTTGATTCAACATTTCAAACATCAAAATTGGTAATCTAAAATTTGAACAATTTTTAGTTCAAAACGTGTCCATGCCCCTTTAATGGCAAATGGATTAAAAGTATATAGAAGAAATATTGAAACCCGTATTAGACATATACGTACCAAAGGTCCGTACTCAACATATCCTTCTGTTTCCGTAAACCGGAAGTGATGAATGAATTAGATGGTTAACTACCGATGAAAGGAATATGTTTTGGTTCATGCCAACAAAGCTTGTTCCTCGTCTGTAAGTGCTCATTACTATAACTCATTTAAACGAAGACTTGGTATTAACTCCACATTTGGTAATCGTACTTACACTCCTACTGCTCTTTCAGAGAGAACGCAAACTCTTCAAAATAATGCTTCGATTTTAAAAACAGATTTAATATCTCAGTCAATCGGACGGACGATATGAATTACCTGGTACCAAAACCTGGATTCCAATAAATTATTAAAAAACCCTTACAAAGATATATAAGCTGGATCTAATAAATGTTCCACAAAGCCACTGTCTTGACTCCTCGTACGAAAATATTGACAGGAGTAACTGTGAAACTAAATATGTCAGAGAGTGTGTAAAGTCAAATTTAGATTCCTAAAAAAAACCTCTAAGAATTCCAGTGAATTTGAAATCCATAACCTTTCAATATGACAACTCAAAACATGACCTTTTCAATCACTTTACACGACCATATCCTATCGATATAATTAAAGACAAGATGTTGTATACATTATAACAGTTGCTTCTTTTTAACGAATAAATGAAAGAAAAAAAAATATTCTTATCTAGTAATCAGTCATGCCAAAAATTATCTTTGTTAAACTGCCACTCTGATTCTACACACAACACTCTGAAGTTTATGATAAACGGGAACGATCCCTGTTAAACCGGTCACACCCGCCGTGAGCCCATAGTCTTGAGTAAGGTAATCGACAATCCGTATCAAATCCAGTGTGTGAAAAACGGGCTAACAATGGCTATGAAACAATCTAAACAGGCATTTGACTGCATGATAGATATTTGGTAACCTAATTGTTATATAGACCATAGAATTAGCGAAATTGCTGCTTTAAAACCCCTGCAACAACTTGTCTGTAAGTAGCTGCCTCGATTCAAAAACTGATCAATACGCAGAATTAAGGTCTGCGTATCGATAAGTTAGAGACATACAACACATAAGCAGGTGATGATGAATATTGCTACATAGAGGACAAGTTGATCGATGGGAAGAAGCTGAAAATCGTCACGTTTGTACATAAAGTTGAGTAGTAGTTTGCCGTTAATGTCAATGTTCAAATATAATATCCAGTAGAAGCAGGACATGGACGATCTGTGGTGTCCTTTATTTCTAGTTCGTTGGGGATATATTGAATCGACATATAATGGAAAATCAGTATTATTGATAGATATAACAATCGTCAATATATGAAATGTTGATTAAAGGCACCGGCTAAGAGATTTTTCTTTCAATGTAGAAGCCTTTTGAATGAATATTCTGCTCTCATAAGAATAAAAATAGGTCAGCTAGATAAAGGAGCACAATTAGTGCCCATTTTGGATTCCAGACAGGTACTGTTGGAAAGACCTGATCGCCAATAAATACAAAGATATTCGTCAATGAGACTCCACATTGGCTTTAATATAAACTTCTAGAGTAATTTGGTGTTAGAATCAGTAGTTTAACAAAATAATTTTTTGAATTGGCTGACACTAAGATAAAGGAATATTTCCTTTTTCCCATTTTGTTAAAGAAGCAACTGCTCCTATAATGTTAACCAAGCCTGTCTTTAATGTAGTGCGGGAGGTGTCGTGACAGTGTTGAACAAGTCATATGTTTAGATGCTATGTTGATATGCGAGAAAATTCTTGGGATCTCAAATTCACTAGAAAGTTCTTTAGAGTTTTTTAGAGATCCACCATTTGATTTTACACCCTACTCTGGCATCATGTACGTTCTCCAATACTTCTGAAGTTGCTCCTTGCAGGCTGTCCCTATCCGTGAGGAGTACATTAAACAAAGACAGGGGCTTGGTGGAACATTTACTAACATAGAATTGTGAGCGCTGTATCTCTTTTGTAACTCAACAACTGGCACTCGAATTTTTGCTGACCATTAAAAATAACTTAGTTAAGCATTTTAAACATTAAAAATGCAAATATGAAAAGCTCAAAACGTGTCCATGTCCCTTTAAGAGGATCATACGAGACTGCATTTGAAATATTGTTTATGAATAAACATAACTGTCCCAACGGAATAAATGACTCGTTTCTATTAATCTCTTTACTTGTGAAGTGGAATACATGCATTTTTTGTATCTTTTCAGAATGGATTAGAAAATATAATGCGCATGTCCAAATTTCTAAGAATCCCTTGTGATGAAACATTTGGCAAAATCGTTCTAAACGATAGCAGTTTTGCAAATGTGAAGGAGAAAAAGGGAAATGATTATCCTATTCAGTTTTATCGAAAAGGTAAAATTAAATGTGTTAATTTTAATTAAGTCATACAAGATGCAGGCTGATCTCTCTAAAACTAGTGCATTGCACGCGATTGAAAGACATGTTTTTAGGAATCAACACATCTAATTCAGAATTGTATTATGAAGATGATGTAGAATATCACGAGAATTCTCGTGATGTCATCTGCCATTCTACGCTGACACATCCATACTTACTCCACCAAGATTGATTGATTATTTACTGTTTTTACGTTCACTCGAGAATATTTCACTCATATGGAGACGTCACCATTGCCGTGAAGGGCTGCAAAATTTAGGCCTATGCTCGGCACTCAGGGCCTTTGAGCGGGGAGGGGATCTTTTTCGTGCCACACCTGCTGTGACCTCGGTTTTTGCGGTCTCATCCGAATGACCGCCCCATTCAGTCGCCTCGTACGACACGCAAGGGGATGCTGGGTGCCTCATATTGGAGAAATTTTTACCATTTAGCTAATGGTAAATATTCGGAGTTCGATTTACAATAAAGTTTGAAGCGGAGAGCCCCATTTAATCCATTATAAACAGTACAACAATCTTTGAAAATCACAGAAAGTGCACTTTCTCACTTCGAAAAAGCAACGGATAGAAAACATGGGTCACTAATTCCAGCATCGGAAACGGAAAATTAGAAAGTGGTTTTCCGGAATATGTTGACAACTTTATTGAATTATTTTTCAAGAAAGTTCCTTTTTCAAATCAAAATCACCGTTTTGGCATTTCTAGCCTCACGCATTGGGACACCAAAGGGGGGAACTAAAACTTTAGAAAATGCAGTCATCACATATAAATAGAAATGTCATCCTTGCTACATCATTGACATTTTACTGACGTTCAGGAGGCCTAACATGGGATATCTACAAAAATATTTCATGATTTCGGAAAAGTTACATGCTTAAATGATTATTCATAACTTTTAGATCACGTGTACTAAGCTCATGAATAAAGTGGTAAGAATTTCTCCATATGTAACCCGGACCCCCATGGGACGTGAAACGTTTTACAATGATCTTAGGAACAGTAAGAAGTGAGCGTTGTTTAACATGGACTTCTTGCATATGCCGCCTAATAACGTGTCTTGACTTATTACAGGCGTGATTGGAGATTGGAAATCAACGTTTACCATCGCACAGAATGAGAAGTTTGATTGCATTTTCGAAGAAAAAATGAAGGATTCCAAGCTGAATATTCAATTCACATAGATAGTTACTGATACTTTTCTACAGAGATAGTTACTGATACTTTTCTACCTAATAACATGCAATAGCACATCTATATTTGAAAATAGTTAAAGACTCGACTTCATTTGTGATATTAAACAGGGATATCGGAAATGACGTTGCGTATGGCGTTTCATTCCTTGGTGTGTTTTTTTAATATGCCATCATTATTGCAAACAAAACTACCGGTTCCGTGGTAAACAGATTGACTACTTAGATGGTCATATTCCAGTAACTTTAATTAAAAGTATTGTTACATATGTACCCACAATGAAAGATGGACCATGCCAATTTTTCAAAAGAGACACCGCCAGCTTTTATCTGGAGGACAAACGCTTTCAAAACTGGATAAACATTCTATCGTAAAGACCCAATTTAAGTTAACGCTCACTAACTTTACCTGCGTCCTGATCGCCTGTCAATCAAACTTTTAACAATAGATCTCAGGTGGATTGACGCTTGCAGATACCATTGTCCTCAGGTAGGTGATAGGTGTTTTGATTAACAAATACGGTCCATACTTACCTGTGTTCCTTAGATCTTGAGAAAGCCCAATACTCCCAAGTTTTGAAAGCAGTGACCCGTCCACAATTGCTATTTTCTCATATTTAAAAATGTTCCGCGAACAATGCATTTTAATACAGCATTTTCCCCCTTCTCTGTATACATGTATTATGAATAATTAAGTTACAAAAAACCAGAAATGAAATGCATTAAATATTAATGATTTGCAATGTATTTATTCCTAATCCATAACTTATTAAAATAATTCATATTGATAATGCATACTAGTTTGGAAGGGATATAGATTTTAAAACCGAGCAGCATTATTTTCAAAGAAATCGTAAGTTGTTTCATGTGCGTACTTTAAATTATATCTTTGGATATTCGATATTATAAATTAGATACCTGTTTAAATTTTACTGGTAGTAATGGCAGCAATAATACCGGATAGATATGGGTGGTGTTTTAGATTTCATGTTTTTAGCTGCCATCATATTTTTACATGCGCAATTTTACTCGTCCCTTCTGGTTTTGTATTATGTTTACGAGATATTATTAACTGCAGGTACATATATGAATCTTTTTATACATGTGAACTAATGTCTTTTAATAATACATGATCACATATTACTTGTATCCAGTCATTCAATTAATTACTGTATTCCAGTCACACATATTACTTGTATCCTAGTCGTAACCAAGAAACTATATATTAAGAATATATATATTAGCTCACACGCATGAAATGTGATACTTACTTACTGATATCTTAGTTTTGTTACCTGAAATTAATTGCAGGTGTATTGGTACTTATTACTTTAATAAATTGATATTATCCTTTCTCGTTTGTACGGGATAAAGTAGTTGTGTTGGAACTTGTGTGGGGGTGAAGCAGTGTATGGACAGATAAAAAAAAAATAGTCGAAGACACCAAGACCGTATATTCGGTCTTTTCGTTATTGCTTCATTGTACGAGTTATCGTTCGTTTTAATCCAGGCGATTTGTGCAGATTTTTGGCAGAATTGCTCAAAAGGTGATGAAAGCATGAAATTTTGCATGGTGGTACATGTAGCTTACTTCAATACAAACATTTTCAGAAGTGGACCCAACCCGAAAATTCAAAATGGCGGGAATGGCGGCCATTTTGAAAAACGCATATATACCAAAATGATAAAATGTCATATTTTGATGATTCAAAATGATTATATTAGTTAAGAAAGTATATTCTGATATTTTTAAAAATATCCAATGGATATCTCCACATCATACATCAATTTAGAAGAAAAAGTCAATATTCAATGGCGTCCATCNCCACATCTTACACCAATTTAGAAGAAAAGGTCAATATTCAATGGCGTCCATCTTGGAAAATCCTTGAAATGTAAGAAAAACAAAACAATTTCCACCACAATTGCAGAGTGTTATACAGTTTAGTGCTGCTTTAACACATTTACATTTTCCACAAACATTACTTGCTTTTGATCACTCAAGCAAATGGTGGTTATCAGTCTACTTGTGTTTTATCAGGGTCTCAGGTGGCAAGTGATACCTCACGTCCTTTTATGTGGGAGATGTTAGGTACTCTGGAGTAAGAGTGAGTTCAGCACACCCATGTACCCTGGATGTTTTATCCTACCTCATGTCTGCCATCGTTTGGAGGCGGATGCCCCTAAGTCAGGGTTGTACACTGAACTCTCTCAGAGTGTAGTAAATAGAGCTCCTTGGTCCATGCTAGTGACCCGTGGGGGTCCGGGTTAGAATAGGTCCCCTGCATCCCCTTGCGTGTCGTAAGAGGCGCCTAAATGGGGCGGTCATTCGGATGAGACCGGAAAAATCGAGGTCCCGTGTCACAGCAGGTGTGGCTCGAAAAAGATCCCTCCCTGCTCAAAGGCCCTCAGTGCCGAGCATAGGCCTAAATTTAGCAGCCCTTCACCGGCATTAGTGACGTCTCCATATGAGTGAAATATTCTCAAGTGGGACGTAAAACAGTAAATAATCAATCAATCAATCCATGCTAGTGAACCATGCATTTGGTTCCTCGACACCCAGTCAGGGATATGGTGAACCATTCATATTTACAGCAGTCTCTACCAAATGTTGTGCCGGACCCCAGATGTCACCGGCAACTGCCTTAATACACCTCTACGCTCACAGTCTGCCCAACCCGGAAGGGATAGGGAGGAGAACGCAGGGATTTCTTTAGGTCAACGGCACAGCAGTGCCTGGGCAGTTTTCTCGGCCAACAGCTACCCCCTACCAATATGCCCCAGCTTAACACAAAAAGACAGCGCCACCGCCAATGTTCTTCTGACACGTAAGGCTAGATACTAGGATCTGCATTATGATGGCAAGGCATGTGGGAAATTGTTCTTGATGGAGTTTGTGAGCCTGGCTCGCAGTCAAAAGTGGACGGAAGATGAACAACATGATCACTTCTGCTTCTCTCTGGAGGGAGCCGCCAGTGATTATTACACGCTGCTACTGGATACTTATCTCACCAGACATAACTCACCAGCTGAACTTCCAGTCGGCACCCAGTCAAGTAGTGAGGCTTTGAAAGAGTGGGCATAGCACATACTCACTTTGGCAACTCAGGAATTCCCGAATCTATCTGATGTTATCCCCAATCATTGATACAGTTGTGTTATGGAGCAGATAATCGTATTGCGGGAACTTATGCTCAGGACAGGCAGCCCAAAACTAAGGTCCCAGACAGTCTCTATTGATCGGATGCAGTATTTCCATTATTGTCGGTTGATTGATTATTTATTGTTTTACGTCCCACTCGAGAATATTTCACTCATGTGGAGACGTCACCAATGCCGGTGAAGGGCTGCAAAATTTAGGCCTATGCTCGGCACTCAGGGCCTTTGAGCAGGGAGGGATCTTTTTCGTGCCACACCTGCTGTGACACGGGGCCTCGGTTTTTCCGGTCTCATCCGAATGACCGCCCCATTCAGTCGCCTCTTACGACACGCAAGGGGATGCTGAGGACCTATTCTAACCCGGATCCCCACGGGACCATTATTGTCGGAGTTGTTTCTCAAAACCAGAAAGAACAACAAGAGGGGGTAGCGTCAAGGAACCCTTCTTCAGACCTTGACTCCATGAACATTCTTAGAGTTGTTGGACAGGATGCAGCTCATTAAAGCTGCTGTGAGGGAGAGTAAATGTTCTCAAGGGCGTTCTCCATCGGCACTTTGCTCCAGATCGGACTTCCGCGACTTGTATGAAGTGCGGCAAAGCTGGGAATTTCCGTGTGGAGAGCCCTGGACCCATAAGTCAAGAAGCGCACAAGGAGTTGACGGCACCTTCTACTAGGAACGACCGCCAGCCCCTGCGTCGCTCTAAAGCCCCAAGGTTCAATTGAAGGGTAGTTCTATGTCCTGGTCTGGAGACAATGATAGGTTTGATACCTACAGAGAGACCCCACTATTCAGGAAGAACTCTTCTTGTTGCCCAAAACAATGGTGTGCTTCTTAGAAGACTGTGTAATGTCTCCTAGAGGCACAGAGGCAGATGGTCCAGTACAACCAAGACCAAGACACCCAGAACAGGGAAAAGGACACGTTACTACGTGAATCCAGGGTGCTGGAGGAAGTACACGCGCGTACATTTTAAGGCATCCACCTTTTCCAAGGGCAGTAGAGAGGGTATGGATCGTGGTAGCAGCTCGGGGATTAAGCTGATGTTTGATCGTCCAGGGATTCGGGAGTAGACCCGAGAAACCAGGGATGGTAGACCCGGGGAGGATGCCCCAGAGATACACATTATAGGAGGAGGTGATTGGTGCATCACCACTGGCGAGGCCATCAAAGGGATACGCAGAGCAATTATGGGTTCAGGACCTACCTGCAAAGACTGTGGTGAATGCTGGAACAGAAATAAGCATGCTGGGGATCTGAGTGGACATGTATGTGATTCCCTTGAAGGACTCTATGTTGATTGTTGTAGACTTCATGCGAGGATGTAAGGCGAAATTAGACCTTGAGCATGACACTTTCTCCATGCAGGAGAGAGGATAAGACGACCTTTGGCAGAGCGGAATCCCAGGACGAAGGCTCAGATTTTGTTGCCTCAAAAGATATGTGTTAGCGCCATTTCCATTGCCTTATGCCCTCCTCACTTCGATAGGGAGTTGGCAGATTGTAAGATGGAACCTAGCATTCAGAGACTCTGAGATTCTTCTGATGCCTCGCACTTTCCATGCTGGTGGGAACTCCTTTCGGATGTGTCTGGGGAGTCCGTTGGATCTAGTTGCGACGTTGCAGAGAGGATGTGTAAATGGTGCTACTGCTGAACTTAAGCGCCATGTTCCTGGAGAAGGAAGTTTGTTCCTTGGCAGCGGGGAACCAGGAGAACTCCTATGGATCTTGACACCGCAGGGTGGTAATTGGGAAATCAAGATTTGAGACTATGGGGCACTCCGGAGGATATCCGTTCGGTCATATGGTGGAATGGACTAGGGATGTTAAGTACCCCGACAACCAAACGTAGATGTACGTGACGGCGGAATGGTAGAGATTGCCGTCTCGACCGGGACGCCCCCTTCAACACACGATCCGGACTACCCCGACCCTATCTAGACGGACACTTGTGCACTTCTGTTTTTCTTTGGTGGGCTTCGGTCATGCCTACCTTGTTTTTACCCTGGAGGAGTGCCACTGGTTTCCCGGTTCAAGCCAGTTTAGGCTATGGACCACTTCCTTTCGGAGAAAACTGGGGGAAGGGGGGAGGGGTGATAGTGGGGTGCAAGTCACTCTTGGAATGACTCGCCTGATAACCTAACTGACGCAGGTCGTACGCGGGTTATTCTGCACGGGTCTAGGTGCATTGTAACATTAGATGCATGGTTATTATTACGTCTTAGGTTATGATCCCCCACCCCAAACAAAATCGGTTCCAAGATGGCTACATTCAAGGATGGCCCCTGTATATACTTTTTGACATTGTTTAATGGGTAACACTGAAATTATGTATAATGTCTACAAAGATTTTATCAAATTCAGTCCAAGCGATGATTTCTAATATTTGTTTTTCTCAATTATTATTAATTTTGCTGCATTCATTTCAAAATGGCCGCCAAAAGTCGCCATTTTGAGTTTTCGATTGAGTCCACTTTTAGTATGTATTAGAAGACATGTGCAAAATGTCATGCTTTTATCACCTTCTGAGCATTTTTTCACAAATCGCTCGGACTATAGGCCTTATTGGTTATACAGCAAAATTCGCCCGCCTCATGAAAGATCCTTATTTTATCGCAAGTTATTCATCACAGAACGTTAAATGCAATTTTCTTAATTAAATTTAAAGGAATTAAGGTAATTTTGACCTAGGTTATATGATATAACTAAACTCGGTGCAGTTTACGCTTCAAATAATCCGCTTTGCAGATTATAAAGCGTAAACTGCACCAAGTTAGATGATATCGTACAATCTAGGTCAAAATTAGCTTCATTCCTTAAATAGTTTTATGACGAGACAAACAATGTCGTAAATAAGATATTGTGCTTGCATTGGTTAGCTAGGAAAGCTATGAATAAAATCAATCTACATTGATGAGTGAGTAAGAGTAAGCATGACCTCTGTAATGAAAATTTGTTTCATCAAACAAATTAGATATGCTCAAATACTAAACATTCAACCACTTAAGGATTTTAATTGATATCATATAATGAGCAGTATTACCTATATACTCGGCTATTTTGTTACATTTTTCCCATCTTGTTGAACATTACGAATTTCTCAAGTTTTGATATCACGCCTTATTATCTCATAATTAGGACTTTTGATTTTGTTGTTTTCATGCTTATAATTTTACCCCAATAAGCTTTATCTGCGCTTATTTAAGCCTACACTTGTAACAAATCGGGGTTCATGTTACGATTGCGTACATACGATTGCACCTGGCTTATGCGCATGCTTGAGGATTTTAGTACGTTAAATCGAAGCGGTGCTCTCTTAATTTTAATTCTATAGCAATACAGTCCGTTGTCTCAGTTTACTGTGTTTTTATGCATTTATTCTAACTTAAAGAAAATAAAGTCAGAAAGAAAAAAGGTTATAAAAACAAATATCGAAACCCTAATCTGAATTTCATTGTGCATGTATAAGTTTTGGGGATTTTTTTTTCGGTTTTGGTTTCTTTCCCTTCGTCATAAAATAGGAAACAAGGAGAAACTGTATTATGTAGTAAAATTGTTGGTCTTAAATTTGCTTCTGTGAAATTCATTAATGTCCCAAATGGGTCTCTACGTATATGTTTTAACGTCGGATATACCACAATTATGTTAAACTTTTTTTTTTCACATCGTTCTATATACCGAACATTACTGTTGTATCTAGCTGGAGTACTTTTTTCAACAATGGGAAATAAAAGAGGGGATACTTCCTACCAGCACTTTCGGTGAAGAGGCCTGAAATGTGTAATTGCGGGTTTATACATTCAATTTACGGGGGGAAAATAGTCCCAATTCACTCGATTGATTAATAGCTTTATCGTAACACTTTTTGATGTAATTTTCTATGTTGTATACTTGACTATGGCATGTGAGAGGGTGTTACGATTTATCCTCACTTCTTATGAGGACGGGATCTACCACATAAGATTGATCGGCACGGTTTCGAAAGATCAACCTCTTTTTCGAAAGATCGTTCAATATAAGACTCCTCCTGGAATACTCATTATGTTGATATAAATTCAATATCAGGTCTACGACTTCGTTTCTAGGGTCAATACAATAATGATGAAAAGTACAGCTTTGGTAGACCTGATGCCGAATTCAAAGCACCATACATGAAATCCGGTAATG
Organism: Ostrea lurida; assembly: GCA_903981925.1. Classification (NCBI taxonomy): domain Eukaryota; kingdom Metazoa; phylum Mollusca; class Bivalvia; order Ostreida; family Ostreidae; genus Ostrea; species Ostrea lurida. The sequence goes on along the minus strand of CAJDSM010036336.1, from coordinate 8,843 downwards.
ATAATCGAAAACTCCTCCGATATATACAGGGTTGCGTACAGGTTGAACGGAGTAGCCTTTAAGTTACGTTCAACCTGGACATCTGGGTATGCTCACCCTGAAAGAATAGAATCATACACGAGGTCTTGGCTGCTACTCTTTTAATTCAAATATCCAATTATTATTTCCCACGACAAACAATACATAATACATCAATAAACACTAATAAAGTTTTTGATGAAGAACCATCCAACACTACCTTTTGAGTTCTATCAGACAAATAATTTTCAACCACCTAATCAATTGTTCTGAAAATACCATAATGCTTTAATTTATGTAAAACACCCATATGCCATACTCTATCAATGCTTTGGAGATATCACAGAATACAAATCTTACATCGTTGCTTTTTGTCAAGACAGATATAATTGTATGATATATTTCAAGTAACTGATGCTCGAATCACTCCCATCTATAAAAAATAAGGGTGACCCAAGGATGTAATTGTTATCGACCAATTTCAATAACATCAGTTGTATGTAAAATGTAGAAAAAAAAATTATATTTAAACATATGTACAATTATTGTCAAGAAAATGAGTATATTAACAAATATCAAGCTGGGTTTAAACCAGGTGATTCTACAACATAATCAATTAGTTTTTCATCACCCGTTAGACATACCAATTCAGGAGTCCCTCAAGGGTCAGTTTTAGGACCCTTTCTTTTCCTTTTGTTTATTAATGACATCTCTATAGACATAGAAAATCCTTTAAGACTCTTTGCAGATGATACTTCTCTTTTATAGTATAGTCAATGATGACATTGTCAATTCTGCAAATTCATTGACTAATGATATTGAAAAATACATCAGTGTCTAATAAATGGGCAGTTGAATTTAATCCAATCAAACAGTTAATATGGATTTTAGTAGAAAAAATTTCTTTATCCTGGGTAAAATTGGTCACATGGACCATTTATTCAAAATGTTGACACTCATACTCACTTGGGAATAATATTCCAGAGAGATAGATGTTGGAAAAAACCATATACATCATATCCATAACAAAGCATGTCAACGATTAAATGTCTTAAGAATGTTAAAGTATCAACTTAAAAGGGATTCATTGATAAAAATTTATTTTTCTTATGTTCGACCCATCTTTGAATATTTCAAATGTTGTTTGGGATAATTGTACAGAAAGAGATGCTAATATTAATTGAAGATGTTCAATAGCAGCAGCACGTATATAGAATAGCTACATTTCAGGAATATACTTCTTTGTTTGATAATCAATTAAACCTAAATCAATTGTCATTTCCCTTGGAACAAATTACGCGAGAGCCGAAAAGCAAGGTTACCGCTACTAAACTTTTAAAGCGACCTTACAGTAGGCCTAGTTATTTTTAGATGGCAATTAGCACTGAACGAGAAGTATGCCACTGAAGAAATCTCTTCCTTCTGTTGAGGGGATAATCCTCCCCGCCTTTCCCCACATGCTGAAGGACGCTCGTCAACGTCTGCGAAGATTTTCCAATTTACCTATGAGAAAGGATGATGTCATAATTGCTTCCTATCCTAAAATCAGGTTTGTTTAGCATCAATATACTGGCTGACTCATGCGTTTCTGCGGTACAGAGTCTGTTACGCGGGAGTGTTCTAATATATATATATATTTTACAGAATGCTTCCTGGCATAGTGGAGATTCAAGTTTATTACAAACATGGCCCCGTGGAGTAGGGTGGGACGAAATCTCACGAAAGAGCGAAATAGGGTAGGTTAATCACTGGGGAAGAAAATTAAAATTTACATAAAAGTATGTGACATAGTGTAAATTAAAGTATGTTCAAATCATTGTCCCCCGGGTTAGGGTGGGACCACATCAGGGAATCGAAAGTGTGACATACTCTTTCTAAACGCTGAGCGTTTTGCAAAGGAGCAAATAGACTGGTACTCTGTCGATGATAGGGCACACGCTTAATCAACGACAGGTAACCACCGGCCATGTTGCGCGTCACGGAGAAATAGAAAGTGATGAGAGTATCTATATTTAGAAAGGTGTTATCCTCAGTAGAGTGTGAAGCAAGTGTCAAGTTAACAATAATTCAAGTTTCATTTCAAACTAAAAAGGCCTGACCTGATAGGCGCCTGAGTACATTGCAGTCGTTTTTCCTAGTAAAACATCCATCAATAAGATCTGTTTTAGATTTTAAAATAAATGAGCAGTTAGTGTACTAATGCAATGTCAATGTAAAGGTATTATTGATAACAGGGTTTGTATACTTCTTTGATCCGCCCATTTCAAGCCAAAGTTTCAGTATTTTTAGGATGCTCACTTGCTATGCGCGAAACGCAGTAGGTTTCCTACTGTCATGGCGGTGTGGTTACCTGTCCTTGAAATTCCTAGCGGAGCCTTTGGAATAAAGGGCAGGCAATCCAGTCTAAGGAGCAATCACTACCTATGTTTACTTTCACGGTTTGAGTGGAACTCGCAGACACGATCTCCAAAATTGCATAATTGCTGTTGTTTAAAAATTCTAACCCTTCTCTCTTGTGACTTTTTTCCACATATCGCCATGCTTCTTTCGACTTATTACCGATATCATATTATAATTTCGCTGGACTAAAAAAGTGAACTATGATTAAAAATGGAACCAATCATAGCGCGTGTAGCAAACAAAAATAGGATTCGTGGAACCGTAATCCAAACCGATTTTCGTGATTTTGTATTTTTGTAAGGTATTTTTACCGCATGTTTTAACCATAACATTGCCATGAATTTGATCATGTCCACACAGAGCGAGTTCACTGTATTGAAGACCGTCCCATTTCCAGGGGACCCGAGGGTTGACCACCACCGTTTCTCGACGCAGCACACCAAGTGTGGCAAGGCCCCTCAGTCCGGGCAGTCCGCAATATAAATTAAAGTCCTAGTCAAGTCAGTTCACTGTATCCTTCCACTTCTCTTGTGTAGGAAATCACTGGATGAACAAATACTGAATTGTTCCACGACTTTTGTTGAAATCCCAGGAATATCTCCCATTGAACCCATCTATCATTTATTTGACTTGCATTTACACAGACTGAAGACATTGGAGCTTACTTATCACTCCTCCAAGAGGTTTTATACTACTCACCTTTCCTTACCGATTGCTTTCCGAAAGAACACTAGAAATGGAGGAAAGTTATCACATCAATTCGTAAACCCAAAATGCCGCATTGTCAGCCTTTTCACTACAAAACAGGATCAGTTTGTTTTTAGAATACCTTTCCGCTGTCTTTTGGAAAAGAATTCTTAGATGACTTTAACAAAAGGAGAGAATGAGTAAGATATATATCAATTTATGTAATTTTATATCAAATGTAAAAAAACGTCCGATCTTGTATTTTGTAAACCAGTTTATGATGTGAACAGTTTCACAGAGTATTATAAATTAATCTCAAGAGGATTTATTTCAAGTAAAATAACGCAAATACAGTAAACACATTGTACAGAATATGTTTAATGGAACCTTGTATACAACGAAGTGTTGAGAAGTCGAATGCAAAACCCAAATACAGAAATCACAATACTTTGATTCGATACAAGTTGAGTTATACTTTTTTAAAAGCTCACATACAAAGCAGATGACCTTGTATAATTAGTACTGTTACTCATAGTGAGTACCGCAACAATAGGCAATCTCAAATTGGTGATGTGATTTTTTAAAAAGTTGATTCCTAAGCTGTTGCGTAATCGGTCAAAAGGTAAATGATACAACAATTGTTGATTAATTGTTTCGTAATAAGTTGTATTCATTATCTGCTTTTGAATAAGACGTATATATGGAAGCTGGTTTGAGATGGAGTTAGAATGGGAAACGGTGGCTCTCCAGAATCCGGACAGCGTGTTTGTCTGTATTACGAGGATATGCAAAAAGGCAAGTAAACATATCTATGTAAATATTAGATATCAGGACACTAGGAAAATGTTACCTACATTCTTCATATAATATTTATTACTGCACTGAACCGAAGTGTCAAGTGAGCTATTCTGATCGCCTATGTCGCGTTGTCGTCTGTTAAACTATTTCACATTTTCGAACTTCTTCTCTAGAACTCGTGGGCCAAAATTCAACCAGAACTAGCTGTACAAAATCTATCCTTGGGTAAAGGGGATTCAAGTTTGTTGCTACGGAGTGACAGAAGACCAGGCCTCCATCACAAGGAGGCAGATC